>JAMKCH010067302.1:0-116423 GCA_023653785.1 Ophioderma brevispina | reverse complement strand
CAAAACATTAATAAAGAGAGAACTACTGTGTATGTTTTGAACATAACAGGGTGGTCAAATTCACTTATTATTTTTGACCCAAAAAAAGTTCATTTTGAAGATTAACTCTTTTTATTAAAAGTACATTCCTATATTTCTTCAAGAGAAATACACAGGATATGGGTTTTGTCCAAAGCGATGATCAAAATTAAGTATACAAGTTCATTTCCCTTCTTCTTTCCTGCTTATCCTTCCATATTGTGTGCGTTGATCCAGGTATATTATATAGGTTGATCCATGTATTATAAAAGGTCAATAGGCAATATAATAAAAGTCGCCCTGTATGTACATTTTGAGCAAAGATGACACACCTATATGTAACTTATCAGTGTTACAAGGGGGCCATTTCTTTAAACTTATTCTAAGTGAAATTTGTATTCCCATTGCTACTAAACTGTTGACTCATTTACAAACTTCATACTGAAAAATAAAATACAAGGATCGGCGGCTATTGAGCAATGTCACTGGTAAATGAAAGTGCTGAATTAGGCAAAAGGTCTGAATCTAGAAAGGCTGTATGAATGGAGAATTAAGCTTAAATTCAAACCTACATTCAGACACTTTGCCCACCCAAAGTTAATTGATTGCCACCAAGAAAATCAATAAATTTACAAAGAGCCAATGATAAACAAAATAAGTGCTGCCATTGATATTACAAAAACCTCAAGTATTGTAATCACTTGTTCCTATTGTGCCAAACCCAAATGTAGCGATAATCCCTTGATTCAGTTGTGCTTTTCATACAAAGGCCGATTTTGGGTGCAAGTGTCTTGAAGGGTGTTGAATTTTGTTCTGACTTTTGTCTGAAATTGTAGGGAGTAACAATAGATAATTCCTCATTGTTTGAGTGACTAAAATGCAGACCATTTGCCAAATTCAGACGTTTTCATTTACTAGTGTGAAGTCTTCAAAGTCTTGAAACCCCAAGTACAAAGTGTATTGTTTCATGAAATCATATTCAGTCCGAAACCAAATTGAAATCGTGCTTTAGTTGTAACTACATGTATAAAATACAACCTTTCTTGTTTGACATACTCATAAAGGTATCTAACCTCATTGTGACTCCATACAGGTCCACCAAAATGCAAGTTATCCAAGTTTTTACCTCGTTTTTGGGATATATATTTAGCACAGAACAGCCGAAAATTCACCCAAAAGTGATCAAAATCTGTACCTAATTAACATCTATTTACTAATTACATTAATGGAACCCTTCGTTTGTATCAGTGATTAGATATATTCATTCAGGACAGTGTATGTGCAATGTGAGCCCCACAAAGGGTTTTTCACTTCTCTACTTATTTAATATTTATAGGCGACACATTTCAACCCGTTTGGTGTGAATGTCTAGGTCCCCCGGCCCCCAAACCCCCCCACCCCCGCCGTTATCCCCGTTTGACCAAAGCGAAGGTTTTGACCGTAACTCACATATACTAATCCAATAGGGCCGAAAATGGTTTTATCTTAAAGAGCAGGTTCTAGCAATAAATAGCCATCAAAAATTCTTTGACAAAAGTCAAATAGTTAAGAATTAAAGGGATTTAAAACTGAAAAAAAAAAAGTTGGAGGTAACAGATCCCCCAATTTAGTGTCCCAGTTTCATGTACATTACGCCCATATACCCCTAAACTGTTGCATAGTTTTCTAGCCAGTAACCAATTGTATGAAGGCCAAACTTTTATTGAGCAAATGAATGGCAGAAAATACAGTGAATCAAAATGATTTAAAAAACAAAATGGATATAATTCGAAGTAGACACATGTGCTCCTCTTAAGAAACAATTATTTTCTGAGCCTATCGGAGGACTTATGTGAACAGTGTGCACGCAGTAATGTTAAATTTGATACTCAATTCAAAGAATTACTGACATGTCCCTGCATATTTCATGCTCTATACATACTAGAGACTGACGGGACAAAGACAACAAAATAGAATAAAATTGAATCAATTGAATGGAGCCTACATGCGACAAATACAATTTTCAGACTCATGCATTCTGCCAAACCGCAATTGAAAAGATAGCACTTGAGTTAGGGTTCAGTTTAAGATGGAACCTAAGTAACCAGGTGATGTTGTCATGATTGTCCATCTGTTGTGAATAATAATGATGATCATACATAAATTCAGTGAACATTTTAATATTGTAAAATGTCTATGATTTTTGGGGCACATTCAGCTCTAAATATAAAAAATAGACCTTTTTTTGTTAAGTTTCATTCAGCCAAATGGTGGCAGAGTTCAGATAAAATCGCTAATTTGATCTTCGTAATTTGTCAACAGAAGAGAACAGGCAGTAGGACATGAATGGACAAGATCCATGAAAATATTAATTTTTGAAGAAAATGTTCTTAAAAAAGTAGGGTATTTTGGAAAATCTATTTTGAGAATAGAGGTAAAATCAAATTTTTTAATTTTTCACAGGAAATTGATACACATACAGTGTGTTGTGTTTACGCCATGAAGTAGCTGACATAATGACATGTTTAAATTATGAGTGGATTTCTGTGTGATATATCCACAAAGGTACACTTGCTCTGGGCAAACTGAAACGGCACCCCAGAAGATCCCTGCACTTTCAAGGGGCACCCTCCCCCTACCAGAATTGAGCAGAGGGTGGGTGGAAGGGAAGCCTCATGAGTAAGGTGCTGAATTTACCAGTGTCGCAGCAGCGCCTGGCACTCAGACCGACAATGCAGAAATGACAGAACACAAGATAATTAAGGGCTTTTTACCTTACCCCTAAACAAAAAGGAGACCAAAACCCAGACAAGCTGACAAAAGCTAGTTGTGCTGGTACTCAATTTTTGGCTTAGAGTAAGTCTATAAGGAGGCTGGGTGATAGATCAATAATGTTCAGTCAAAACTTTATTCCCATTGCTCACACAGTATGAAAAACAAAAACAGTGATATGGAGGAGTGAGGCAAAAAAGGTCTAATCAGGGCCCAACACACTAACCCCCTTGGAATACATTAACAAGAACAGGGCAATAAACTCATCAAGAAAACGTACACGAAAGTGTAACACTTGATAACACTTGTAACACATTCTTGTTAGAATAAAACATAGTCAATACTATTGGTTCACTGTAGTTGTCTGGCGTCTCTTTGCATGCAGTGTTAGTAAGGTCTCTACCAGAAAAAAGGGAACCATTTTTTGGACATCAAAGGTCAGTAATTAGATAGACACCACATGTGCTAGTGTAGGCCTGGAGTTTATGTTTGGTAGAAGTGACCCTGACACTCTGCCGTTCTTTCATATAGCAATGGCCCTAGTAATTTTACCAATAGGTATAGGTAGTGCAATAACATGATTTTGTCACACATGGAGTATGTTAGCCTCTTAAAATTTAGAAAGTTTTCTTGGTATGACTACTAAAACATTATTCTTGTTTTTCTTTGAATGCCACCTCATTTATTTTATGAAACTATTTGTGTATGTGTACATTGTGTGTGTGTGTTTGCATATGTGCTTGTGTGGTGTGAATTGGAAGCTAAATGTATATTGGTAAAAAATGTGGTAATAAAAAATTAAAAATGTTTCAAAATTGGGTATGACAGCAAAACAATTAAAATGTACAGGTGGAGGGGGGGGGGAGTTATCACATTGGGAGGAAGTATTGGTTATGTACCACTGCACGTCCCTCATTTTCAGGCTCTTTTTCAGTTCCAGTGACCCCCCATTTTGGACCATTTCCAAAGAGACCCACTTTAATGTCCAAAGCCACATTCTACAAATTTTCTTCAAAACCTCACAAAAGTAGCTGGGAATTGAGGGAGATCGCAGTTATTTTCTTAAAATTTTCTGACAACCTAGTTTCGGAGACCCATTTTTTGGCCCGTCAAATCAGCCCCTCCCCACCGGTTACAAGGTTTATTATAGTCGATTCGCGTTGATACGTTGTCCCCTTGGGGTTTTGGACCTATTCAATTCAGGCGGAGAGGGAAAATGAAAAGAATTCAAATGCCACGTGCAACACCTGATTATTTGGAGGACACTCCGGTCATATAAACCCACTCACCTGCACAAATACAATTTTCATTCATGTATGGAAACGCCCAATAGTGTATTTCAGGCCTTGACATTCCTCCACAATAAAAACATGATTAAAAGAAGTCCCTTGCGCCTATTGAATTGTTCCACCTCTGCAAAAATGGTACGGGGTCAACATATTTCAGATGATAGAGTAATTAAGAAAGCCAGAAAGTCAAAAATTGAAAAAAAAAGACCACAAAAGTTGCAGGAGACTTACTGAAAAAATTTTGTGCAGTACTTGGTTGTGGACGGGCTCAGTGAATAATACTTGGTGACAGGTGGGAAAGTTTTCTTTATTAAATGGTTTTGATTTGGTGGTGAGTTGGTGGTGACAGGAAGGGGAATGTCTATGTAAATGCAATTTAGCTTTATAACATAGAGAAGGTTTAATAACTAGACCATTCTGGACATTATATATAAGGCAACAGAGGAGTAGTTTTACGTCTACAATTCTGGAATGAAAAATTGGGGAAGATTCAAAATGGAAGAATTCTTTTTTCTCAAAGTTGTAATAAAGCTGAGAGAAAACAGGAGTTAATGAGTACTGTAAATAATTTCTGTGACTAATCTCCCTGGCCTGGGCCATACACGAGCCTTCTAATCCTCAATGTCACTATATTTTACTGTTTAAATCCACTGATATAACACGTACCTTAAGCAATAAAATTGTGCAAAAATTAGGCTTTTAACCTATATTAGTTAGTCGGTAGCGTTTGCGCCCTGGTTGTTTGCATACTGAACTCCGTGGTTGGCAAGGTACCAAAATGTCAGGTTCGATGGTGTGAATGGAGTTGATGGTTGATGGGTAGGGGTAGTCAGGTCATTGATGAATACAGGATCCAATGGGTGATGTGATGGTTGGTGGAGCCAGTGGTGGATGGAATAGTGGCGTCAGAAGGGAGAGTCAAGTTTGTTGACAGTAGTAGTAGGCCACAATGCATTTAATGGGGAGCCATTTGTACTGTATGTTTTGTTGTTTTTCTTTTATTTAATGAGGGAGATTGCATGTTAAAGACAAAAAACAGATGATTAGAATGTTTCAATTTATAAGATAATCCAAGTGATCCAAATCAATTTTTTTGTTGTTAATAATAATGGGCCAATCAAGTATGATTTGCAAACTGTTTTGACCAGGTTTTGACCAGTTAAAACAGATTTATTAAAAAAAAAAGCCTTTTCCTTTTTTTTTAAAATTAAAATAAAAAGTGCATTTTACATTTAGGTTTTTGGACTTAATACGGGGAACAAAACTTGATTTTTTTTGGTTTGTGCCTTAACAAATGAACAAAATTTCATGGCTATAGGCATATATCCCAAACATCCTTTTCGGGAAAAAAGATACATACGGAAGATTCACCGCAAAAAAGGTGGTAGCGTTATTTTTCTTGTTAGAAATCTAGGGCAATTTCCCCCAAAACCAAACGGGTCCGCTCCGTGGATTTTTGAAAAGTGGAAAAATGCAGTTAAGGGATGTTAGGATATGGGAAATTGTCACTTAATTAGTTTGTTCACTCATTACCACAACTCAACGCCACCCTCTGGAGTAAGCCACAGGGGCATCCTTGATCTCTCGTTTTAAAAATTATATGCTGATTTCTGTTATATCCTGTGAACAAATAAAAATTTATGATTCCGAATTAAATTAATTCCCAAAAAATATCCAAGTTTAAAAGAAAAAAACCACTTGGCAAAAAAGAATATTTTTATGAGATGCTCCACACACGCTCAAGCACATACACATGCACACTCATGATACCACAAAGGCACCAACACACATAACATGCACATGTGTGTCCAACACACATGCACACCCGACACACACACACATATCCAAACACACACATACCATACACAACATGCTGTTGGCACAAATGAGACCCCAGCCGGACACGACAAACACACCCATATAAGAAGACGCATGAAGTCCTGTATCGTGGCTACGTCAGTACATGTAGATGACCACTCAAAACACCACCATCAAAAAATAAAGCGACTCTGTCATTAAAATAAGTGGAATTTACAAAGTATGTTCCCTTGAAGGGCGACGACCCCTACCATCTACATCTGATATGTAACCTCAATGATCTACCCATTAAGGGTTGTAAATCTTTGTCAGTGAAAGGTTGTTAAGGAAGGCCGCAGAGGTCTAGAAAGGCCCGTTATTTACGTCCCCGTGCACAGTCACGTGGATTTTGCATATTAATTAAATTTGCACTAGTTGATCTAAAAAAACCCACTCGTATCGTTACTTTACAAAAACTTTGTACAAAAATGTACCGGCAGTTAGTTAAAGGAACCATCTTGTTGATTCCTTTCAAATCAAGAAAATAAAATCAAATTTGATCCAATCGGACTTATGTTGGTAAAAAATATAGTGAAGATTACTACTTTCAAAAAACTTTGAAAATGTTCCACTTAGCGACAGTTTTGAAGGATTCAAGGACGGGAGACTCAATCATTGCAACACGTACCCGACGTATAGGTGGCCTTTCAAAATATTAACAAATTAAAATTGAACTTGGGGTAATACAGGCGGGAACTAGATTTTATAATTCTAAGTCCTATCGAAAGCGGAGTACGAAATATACTATGTAACGGTAATGGACTGCCGAGTAAATGGGACGGCTGTTAAAACAGGTCGGTCGACAGATATTACGGGGTGGCGACTATGGTGCAAATCAAAAGACTTGGTGGGTGAATGGGGAGTTATGAACCATGCAAAGCACAGGACAATGGAGTTTCGATTTTGTTAAACAATACCCCAAGCGTGGTTGGCTGCCATGATTTCCCAGTCTATATGTAGGGCGCAAAAATTGATTCATTTTTCCTTTCAATTATTTTTATGCAGAAATTTGCTTTATACTACAACTGCTTGGACACTTTAATATCATTTTAGACACTCATTTATAACTATTAAAGTGAGTAATACAGTCAGGAAATAGCAAATTATCGAACATCACTTGGCCGCAGAAAAATTCAAAAGTTGCAGTGGAAAACTCGTGCTCGCTTGTATTACAGCGATAATTTTGATTTGTGCTATTTCGGTGCATTTAGAAAACTTGGGGCCAAAGAGGAGGCGTGTAAGCAGACGTCAGGCCATCACTAATCAATCTCGTATTGAACGAGCGTGCACGTAAAGTTGCCTTGGTGCAGTCCATTAACGAAGAGGTTGCGGTATTGCCTGGGGTTAGTGGTTATGTTAATAGTGAGTGGTGCCATGCATAATGTCTTCACTGTGTGTGAAGTGTTATATTTGATGAATAATGGGATTTTAGGTAACTACAATATGTTTTTTATTTTTTAAGCTTGTTATATTAAACATTCATGAGGGAAGCTTATGAATTCTTTTTAGCAAGGCTATTTTATTAAAATGAAGGTTGCTAGAAATTTCTATAATTATAAGCCAAAACAAAAAAGTTGTCTCAGAAGAAATGTGAAAAATCGGCAATGCTAAAGGCATTTTTTTTAGAAAAATCTATGCGAATGCGGTTTTTCTTTTTTTTAATGCATTTTTGGGCCCACTTTTCAATTTTTCTGCCGCTTCCGGACAAATGTTCTTTTTTTTTCTGAAATTTTGTCAAAAATAATTAAAGTGAGTAAAAACCACATAAACAAAAAATATTGCGGTCAAAAAGCATTTTACACCTAATCGGCACGGTCTTCTGAGACAAACTTGTTTTTTTTCTTGGCCTAATTACGAACAGCACGTAGATCATTTGGATGTTTTTTTCTTCGTCCATGAAATAAAATCCAATTGTACAAATACAAGACTGGGGTTGCCTTTAATATGATAGGTATTGGTGCTCACCACAAAAGTCTCTCTCGGCAACTCGAACTGTAACACAGATCAGTTACTGGTCACCGTAACATAAATAAACAGTCGTTGTCGGCGCTGCAGCACCTAGGTCACCACTTCCGGTATCGTATTCCTTTTCGTATCGCGGGTCAAAGTAATGTTTCACGCGGACCAAAGTAACAAACAAAGTTTCGTTACCCAACCAAGTGACATATTACAGCGTTACCGCCACAGGTAACCCATTTTGTGTTACTTACCTACGTGACATCATTAATTTGTCAGTATAGACCCTCGCTGGAAACCGGCATCGATGGCTAAAAAATGGTCCGTCGGGAGAAAGAAAGATGTTCACAGTGTAGTTTAGACATTAATTTTACACTAAACATTGTTGTATATTTCGGGCGTTTGAAGCAAAACGGCGATCGTAAGCCTGTAAAGTTGCCTCACTTTACCCCACAAAAGGTCGATATTTGCAGCGTCGCACAGCTGATTCCTATTGTAATCGGCCATCTTTGATTTCTCTTTGCTCTAAATGCATGCCGGGAAGGGAATACTAGTCTCTGACCACATAATAAACTGCGACAAACGGTAATATTTTCCTGTTATAATGCGATAATCGGGGGGAACTGCAGCAGTTAGCGAGACGTCATATATACGATGTTTACGGTGCCAGAAAGGACATGTGTAACTAGTGCGAGTGCCGAGAGTGAATGACAAATGAAATGTCCTATTTATATAGCGGCCTTTACATAAGATCAGCACTTTCATTTATTTCGCTGCCTCTAGGAAATCATTAGAATCAGTTTATTTCATCGTGGTGGCTAATGGTTAGCTGCTCATACCTATCTAGTCTTAAATTGTAATATTCCATATCAGGATCACCATTTAACACCGTGTTAGAGGGAGGCAAAGTGGGTTGCACAAGCATTGGTCACAGCGGGACTCGAACCCACAAAATGTAGGAGTCGTTGTTTAATCCACTAAGGCCAAAAATGCCCATTTTACTGGTGGATTAATCTTGCAAGAAATTCATGGACCAGGTACTGCCTATACACTCTGGCACACAGGTTTGTTGATATACCATTGTTGTCAGTGAATTATATCTACGAATCAGTCTCCAGTAAGGTCATTGAGGCAGAGAGCACAAATGATATAAAAACTGCACGCCCAAAACAAAAAGATTCTAGATAACCTTCCACGCGAAACAAAAGAATCTGTCATTTGTGCAACTCCGTCTTCTGGTGACTTCAGACAAACCTCTAGAAAAACGAGAAAGATTCGTAAAATACAAAGCTCTGCAACCAACCCAATGGATAATCAATATACAAAAAATTTACCAACATGTCCATCAGGCATCGTTAAGGGTGGTTGACAAAGTTATCCTATGGTGAAATGGCGTGATGAGTGAATTTTCAATCCCCAGTTTTCTCAGGACCTCTATATAATATTTTTTTTCCAAAGTCACATGAAAAACTATGGAGTTGATAAAGTGAGTTTCTGATCAAATTGAAAAACCAAACTTTTTCAAATTGGAAATGAAATCTGTACCTATCACTTGCAAAAAAAATGTTTTTTAAAAAGAAAATTAACCAAAATCTCGGAGATCAAACCCTGAAAATGGGTATTCTAATGAAAAACGTAAGATTTCAAAACTTTGTTATGTCGAAATGTTTTGTTCGAAAAAAGTTTATCATTTCATTCCTGATAAAATGAGTTGACTGTTGAAAAAACCTATTTTCTCAAAAATATTTCAATAAACTCAGTTTTCAAGTAAAAACCTCAGTTTAAACAAGTTACTTAAAAATCTATTCATTTTAAAGCTGGAGCAAAGATAAATTTACAAACATCGCGCACTAACTCAAAAAGCCAATTCGACCTGTTCATTCTCAGTTCAAAAGATCACTGGGACAACTCAGACAAATACTCTTGAAGAACAGTAGGTGTTATGAATGACAAACTTTTAAGTCACATATTTATAGCTTTTCGCGATCAAACTAAGTTTCAATAAAAAAAAACAAGTTTTCACCTAAAACTAAATTTCCAGTTGAAAACAAAGCTTACAGTTAAATACTACGAATTCCGAAAAAACTAATTAAAAAGTAAGTATGACCAAAAAAATAGCGTACCGAAGATGGCGGATTTAGCATGCCATACTTGGCATAACTAATACTTACTGTTGCCACGTAGAGACCCGGACCCATTGGAACAGTGGCGTAGCCGGGGGGGGGGGGCAGGGTAATCTGCCCCCTCTTGCCCCCCTCTGAAAAAATTAGTGATTTTATGCAAGTGTGTCACTAAAACAATAAAAACACAACCATAGGGTAGGTTTTTTAAGTTGGGAACCAATTTCGTTGCAATTGTGCATTTTTTAGGCAAAACTACATGATTTTACAAGTTGATGCATATAAACTGTAAACTGTACATTTTACCCCGATATAACGACATATATTCTGAGAGCATATACTCTGCAGACTTCAGAAACCATACAATTGGCTTCATATACAGGGTGACTCATAAATATACAGGGTGTAACAAGCAAAAGAGTTAAGAAAAAGGTATTCAAGGTTCTTGGTGGTCACCCCCTAAACATCCAGTGATGATACAATTTATTTTGGGACTGTTTAAGATAATTAACAAAATGCCCACCAAGGCCATGTACAACTTTTATCGGACAAAAGGAGACTTCCATTACACGATTACACAGGGGGTCCAAAAATTAATGCGAGGATTTTTCTATTCTCCCAAATCGGGTACTGAATAGACATTTTCATGATTGAGATGGGTTTTGATGTAAAAATCAGAAAAAGCAATCCTTATGAAAGTTAGAAGAGAATTCGACAAAGCGTTTCGTGAAAATTGCCTTTTTTGATCAAAATGGAGCACGGAGGCGCGCTTTTCAGATTTGTCGCAAACATTGGTTGTTTTCTAGATGTTTAGTTTACTAAGTAAAGAGGATTCACAACCTAGACCTGCCTATGATATTTGAAACCTAATATCATTGATTGTTTGTCCGTAGCACCCATTGTAGCATGTGCTCCTCCGCCACATGCTCCTCCGCAATGTTCCAACTCTGAATTTTTAGCTTAACGAGTCGCCCCCCCCCCTCACAGTAATCCCCCAGTCCCCACAAACTAAAATCATATTTTGTTGCTTCAGAAATTGGAAGGCCAATGTCCAAGGAAAAAAAAATAATACAAAAACAAGCTCTGTCTCATATAAAATTAAACAAAAGACAAGGCATCTAAACAAGTTTTGGGAAAAGAAGGATGCAACAAAAATCCACCCTTTTTAGGTGCTCAACTTAAAAAAACATGACCATAGGGCCTTATACTATTATACTTCTAACAAATTTAGGGCGCATAAGGTACCGTACGTATTGTAGATGTATAAAAATATAGAAAGACATTGTACGCAGCTAGGGTTTGCATCTACGCCCCCCTATTTTAAAAAACTTCTTTCTGATTTTTGGTACACGAGCATAAAGGTTGCCACTATCAAAATAAATTACACATCAAAAAAATTTCATCAAATCGGGACTTCGTGTTATGGGTCCACCGGTCATTAGAAAGTGTTCAATAAGCAAAATACGCATTTTCATAAAGCTGCTATTTTGACAACAGATACTTTTATATGTGGCTAAATGGCTGCCATATGATAAATAGGGATAATAGTCGTCTATTTGAAGGTTTCAAGACCCTTTCTGAAGCCATACATTATAAAGTGCACAGAGAGCAAGTATTGCAGAGTTCATAAGGCAGCTATTTTGGACCACATATACTTTACATGGCTTAAAATGGCTGCCGTATTATAAATAGTGGTAAATAATATACAAATGAAAAGGTTAAAGGACCATTAGTCTAAAGCCACTCTTTTTTCTTTTTTTGTTGTGGGAAATGTCAGCTATGGTAGTAGTCTTGATTTATGCATCAAGTAATAGCTGTCTTATGTTAACCCCAGAGTATAATCCTAAATGTTATTTAAACAACTTAGGCCCTTACAATTGTATTAATTTAGAGTCTGATTTTAAGCATCATGGTTGATTTGCGCTTCGGAGATTTGCATGTTCTTGGGCCGGTCTTGCTCAGCAACTTGCAGCACATTTGATGGGATAGTGTCTTTCAGGATCTGATGCATTCAAAGGAGATCGCAATGCGTGTTAATCCCATTGCAATTCTGCGCGCAGTGATCAGACATTGAGGGCACACATCACCAATGTTGGTAAAGGAAGGATTTCCGGGTATGCAGGAGAATGTGCCCAGTCATTAACATGTCAGTGAGAAAGCCAGTGTCTATTGTAGGATGCGTATGAGTAAACAAGAGGTCATCATTGAAAAAAGTCTGCACAAGGAGTTGTTGCTGAAGTAATATTGGTTGGAAATTCAGGCTGATGCAATTTTAATCAACCCGCTTCTAGGTGATCTACGTCTTACGGGGTGCACACTGCAAAGAGCTATCGCCAGTGCACGTCTGCTCATATGTGGGACAACATATCGACTAAAGAGTGCATAGGGGCACCATGTCACCCAGTCAAATATTCATAGGTGATGCTTCAAGCTATAATTGCACTTACGACAAACTCTGGGTGTACAAAACACTCATACTTCAGTAAACTTGTGAAACAGATTGAGGTCATGCCATTGGGGCATCAGCAGCTGAAGTGCAGGTCATTTCCACCAGAACGTAGAGCAAAAGTGGGCAAAGAGTTACAGGGGTAGCCATTTTTATGGACTAGTAGACAGGTCCATGTTGGAACTGAAAACAATAAGTGCTGCCAGATGAAAGAATCTGAGTGGAAATTCCAAATTACAAGTATTGTAATATCTATTTTTAGAGAGGGGTTTCCAGTATTCCCATGTAGGAATTCAAAATAGATATTTTTGTAGTTGGGACTTTACAATTATGTGGTAGACATAATTGTGTTATCACTGAGCAAGTTATTAGAACTTGAAGGGGTAGAAAAAAGTTGACAATCACATACAGTAGTGATTTGTTCAAGTTTCATTAATCAACTTATTGTCTACCTTTGACTAAATGTTTTTGACCTTGACCTTTGGTGACTTTGACCCCTGTTGACCTTGAACTTAATCTTTGTTGACTTTTGACCCCCTTTGAATATTCAAGAAACAAGTCCCATAAGAGTGTATGTAACTTGTTTCAAATGACTCTATCCTTTATACTATTATGCTTGTAGAGTGCAAAGTTCACTACGAAACGTTTCCAATTTTGAAAAGCCCATTTTCGAACTTCAGGCCTGCGGTGGACCAAATAAGACGAAATCCGATTTAAGTAGAAATTGCTAGGGATTAGTTTTGGGACAAGTGGAAAAAGGTTAAGATATGAACAAAAAATATTTAAAACTAAGGGGCCTAATAGATGCACACTAACGCCGCACGGGGGGAAGGGTAACATAGTTCGCGCACACAAACCCCTCCCCCCTCCAAAGCTCTCAAATTTGGGTCAACCATGCGAGCGCAGCGAGGCGGAAAATTGGCGCCCTGATGCTTGCCCCCCTGAAAAATGTATTGTGCCCCCCCCCCCCGCTCCGAAAAAAAGCTGGTTACGTCACTGCCACGCCACTGAACCGTGGCATTACAAACCCTCCGACACACATGTTTTCTTGAATTTACTGTTTACTTTCAATTGACAGGAGTTGCGCTACTCGGAAAACAAAGACTAATTTAATGGACAATAGCTGAATATTGATCCAGCCTTTTAATTGAGAGGTAGTCACTCATGCACTGCCATGAATAACTTGTCAAAAACCCTCAATCTGTTGTTTGTGATAAATATCCTATTTACAATAACGGATGAAGTTAGTATTATGCCGCCATATCCATCAACATGCAGTTTATCCGTTGAGGTGCAGAATTCATTTGGTGGGGCACAATAGTGGACTCCCACGATGAACCCAGTGTAAAGTCGCACCGAAGCATATCACAAAACAGGCCAACATATGGGCTTCAGGTCAAAATAATGGAATTTCAGATTTTCAGCTGGTCAATCATTAATGTACCTTAAGAATCATTCATCGAAATTATAGCTCAATCCATAGCGTGGAATTGCTGTAAATCTCGATTTGTTACCCTGTCATATCAGAAATGTGTCCTTTTCAAAAAATCCACGAAATAGAGAAGTTCAAAATCCAGAAATGACTCTAGATTGACGGTCCATTCCTATGCTGGCAACATACACTACCCCTACGAATTCGGTACCAAGAAATATAAGCTGGGAATCTCCACTCCTGGTTTACAAGCTATTTTTAGCAGGCAAATCAAGTTGGACCCAATTACAACGATTTCACAGGTTTGGGAGCAACAGTGGTGGTAAGTCGTAACAAACTAGCATCTGGTTGGATGAAATGTACCACGTGACGTAAGGTGCAGAATTGGGAGCGTTGTCGCCCAAAACTGTGGGCGTCAATGTTCGTTACCCCGGCGCAGCACGGCAGGGTGTGCAGCGCTATGGCTATTTGGGGATAGCGATACGATAGAGGTGTAAAATCGCATGTCGCTGCACCCACGTTTTTTGTAAACAAACCACGGCCATGCCCGTATCAGATGGTGAGTGTGCTGTTGGCAATTTTATTAATCCAATCGGACGACTGCGATCCAGTGTTGGTATTTTATTTCTTCGCAATATTACCATGACGTCTCGGTATTGCTAAATGTAGGTAATAGTTTTTATGTGTGCTTCCTCGCGTCGTTTTCGACATGTCTGCGAGTTCAGTCCTCAGACATGAACAAGCTTCATTCAGTATGTGTATTTAAAAATTACTAACCATGACTGACAGTCTACAGATCTTATGGAGAATACAGTGCTTTTGATACAAATAGTTATTACTTTTTGGTTTATATTCTATGCACAACCAAAATGTGTACAACTTTTTTTACTTGTTGCTTTGAAAATGAAAACACATCCTGACGCTTACAATGACATGTACAGATTAAGGGGTTTACTTTACATGGTTGACAAAATAGCTATGGCAGTGCAGGGTGGCAAGATTAGGAATGGCTGTCACTGGATATAGGCAAGTGTCAAAAAGTAGGCCCTAACAAGATAAGAACAGCCGTGTAGGAAGTGTCACACAAGATATAAGAACAGGCGGTCAGAGTGTCACAGAGCGTGTGGTCAGGGATTTAGCAAATGAACGTTTTAACGTTAATTAATTATTAGGATTACATTAAAACTAAATTAGATTAAAAGTATCTTTGTAACTGTTCCAACAACATTAACGCTAAATAGTGCCTATGATAAAAAAAATACATTGATTTACAATAAACAGCTGTAATACAGCATGTAATTTTACATTTTGACGTAATTGAAGGGCATAATTAGCAGCTTATTAAATATGCAAAAGTTAAAGATATTCTTATTAAACGTTCTGAGTGTTTGTAAATTTAGTATGAATAGTGATTTTGTGAAAGATTTTGTGAAAAGCGCTTCATGGGAACAATGGTGGTTGCTAAGGCAGAAGAGTTAAGGTTTTAGAAAACTTAGTCGTATTTATGTATTGAACTTTAAAGCCGATTTTCTCCCATTCAAGGTGTCAAAGTGAGCAGTGGTGGAAACTGGCCCCCGTAACATTCGCTTCAGGATATCGTACAAAGTCAAACAAGTATCATTGAAAGCTTAGGGAGTACTTTTTTAAATATTAAATAAACAGAAAATGACCTGGGGGTGACTTTACACTGGTTCGTGGGGGACGGTCAACACAATATTACAGGATTTGAATACCAATTTTATAGGCCGTTGTGGACATGTGTGTACAATACACACTCGGACCAAATACCTTAATTGGAGAATCCAACTTTATACCCCTAGCTTTTATAACTTGAGAGCAGCTCTGGCTGGCAATATTTGTTGTTGGTCTATCAAACTCTTGTGTGATGCACTTATTGACCTATACTCTATGTACCTTATACCTGGTAAACACCACGGGTTTTAAAATGGGATGTATAGAGGGCGAAACCATCAACCCAAACAATAACTTTACAACAGAGAATTGATCGATACGGGTGATTGAGTAGAAGGCCAATGATGGCACGGTGTTCTTATTCATGAGTTATTATTTTTTTAGGGTGGAAATTTTCTTAATTTTAACACATCAATCTATATTACTTTATATTTTAATTGGTTGCATGCAACGTGTATGACGGATATGTCACCTGAGCTGCGACATTAGTGGAGAATCTGGGTCTGAGCATCAGTTTGTGCCCCTGTGTCTCGAGGCCTTTCGGCTCTCGACAAACAGCGGTGAACAAAACTGATGCTCAGACCCAATATCCAACATTATTATTTGCACTTTACGTTAAATTTAGGGATCAAACATGTACAGAGTGGTTCATCACAAAATCAACAACGATGCATCCATGCGTCAGCGGATTGTTATCACAGCGAGGGCGGCTTGCCGCCCGAGCGGGATCAAAATACGCGGACGCATCGGATGCAGAATTGTTGATTTGTGATGATTGATGAACCACTCTGTACATGTTGATCCTTCAAACAACGACAATATCATTATGGAAAACCTTATTAATACCGTGTATAGAGGAACATAATATTCTCACTTACAACACAAAATGTTTCCAGTTCGAAAAAGGCTTTCCTAGACTAATATTTTAGAAAAATGTCAGGGTTTTAGTTTGTTGCTTTGAGTTTGAACCTGGTGCGGTATTGCGCGTACTCAGAATTCTAAAACGTGACGAAAAGCGCGTCGACTTAAGCGACGCGTAAACGCACTTCGTGAACACTGCGCCGGGCGTGAGCGCTAATTTGCATATCAACTGTGGTTGGTAACGAATCAACAACGGTACGCGCCTGTACAATGAGATATGGTGAGTTGTTGAATATCCTTTACATACAAAACCTGCAAGTCGCAGACAAAACCTAAGGAAAAAAGTAAACAACACATAAAAAATTCTGAACACCTTGACTTTCTGTGTATAATTCACAATAGCCTGATTAGTCTCTTGTACTGGAAGCTCTTGTGGTTGATTTGGGACTGTAATTATGCTTTAGTTTTATCTTAAAATATTTGTAAATAATTCATTGTTCCTTGGGCAGATCTTATGGGGCAAAGGAAGTCGGAAACAATCAAATTTTGAATTTCATTACCGTAACAAGCAATTAAATGCCAACGGCATGCTTCTAAATTGTCTAAGGTTGGCGATTAAAAGGACTGTATCAGTGACTTAAGGGGGCTTTGAATTGTAATACAGGTGCAAATGAACTTGGAATTGGCCAAAATCTAAAAAACAACCTTACTAATATCAAATTCAAGTACATGGGTGCTTGTCTATCAGCAGAAGAATCTAATTTTACATGGATATTTTTGTACTATTGGGAATTTGTAGGACATTTAATAAAAAAAAATGTCAGGTTATTACAGTTGGATTGTGCACATTTCAAGTGTTCTCTTAGGTAGGACTAGGTAATAGTCAATTCCAACATTGCACAAGTTAAGTGCCTATTGAATGTTCATATTTTTGTTTTTATTGGAATCCAAATTATGTAAACTATCATTTTTTTGGTGCGTCTGCAAGAATTGCAGAAGGCACATAGGGATTACTCGGGCGTATGTCTGGGTATTTGGTAAAAATGTTCGCCTATATATTGCAGGCATATGAGTTGTAAGGGGCTACGATGAGGAAACTCGGTGGAAAGGAGGGGGCGGTTGGGGTGACATGTTGGTGACGTGTGACCTTGGTGACCTATGTTGAATTTGGCCGCGGTCCAAAATGTTAACCCCATAGTAGTTGAATGGCCGTGTCATCATGTGACCTTCGTGACATTTGACCCCATTCACAAACCGCGACCGATTTCTTCTGTAATACAGAGGTACCATTAAAAAAAGGGAAACTTTAGTTGTTTAGGATTTATAAACATACTACGCCAATACTATTTCCAGAAAAATCTTAAAAGTTATATGTCCTTTATCCTTTACATCAGATTGGATGTCAATAAAAGACCTGAAATTTCAGCTAAATTGCTCCAGCAGTTTGAAGAAGCACAAATCGTCATGTGAGTGCAACAAGTTTCATGGCATTAGGGGTGCAAATTTCGGGGGTATTGAGCTCCGGGTACCCAGAACTATTTTTCGAGTGGGTACCCGGGACTACGAAATTGTGTTGTTTCCAAAAATAAACGAGAGAGTTCAGCACTTCGGCAAGCCCGCACATGTTGAATATGACTATTTACTATGTGCGAACGTTGCCAAATTAAATTTCAGAAAATCACAAACTGTACCACAAAAATTTACGAAACGCTTCCATTTATGAAATCAAGTATATTTGGCACTATCAATCAATAAGAATTTTAATTTGTGCTTAAAAAAAGTGCTAAATAAACTAAATTTGTAGCGGGACAACCTCGGGTGAATGTACTAAAATGATGCGGAATCTCCAGTCATAAACTGCCGCCGTACCACGTTAGCCAATCAAAAAAATCATCGTCGATAACTTAACATAAATAACCAGTTAACCAATCAGCAAATGTAATTATCTCAGTCTGAAACACATCTCCATGCGCAGATTGCACAGAAAATGGCGGTCGTAACCGCGAACTCGTCTTCTGACGCAACGTACAAACCCTAGGGAGAAATTTCTCTACCTAAATGGCACTGTATTATTTTACGTGCAACTGCCCTAACAATTCTTTCTTTTCACCTTTCCAAAAATGCAAAACTCGGAGATTTTAGTAGCGAATGTGTTTTGTTTATCAGTACACGATTCAGTATTTTTTCAAAACAAAAACCCAACGAAAACGGTTTGTAGCGACGGGTGAAATCTACTTCCAAATCAATCATGGAAGAGAGGACGTGTATCGTGCCTTCACTGTAGGGTACCACGAATGTTCAGACATGATTTCCCAACACTCGCGGCGTGAGATGTAAAAGCTATATTTTTGTTTCATCCTAAAAAGTAATTAAAATACCCAGGCTACTGGTGAGATTATCCAAACTGGGATGGAGGGCAGAGATTGTACTATAAATACGTGCATTTATGTATGAAGTATCACAGAAAGAATGGTGAATCTGCAATGTGTCATCATAGCAACATAGGCCAAACGTCTGTAAGATTTACACGTGCTGTTTTTAGTGATTTTCCGAATTCGAGTATCGAGCTGGCAATTCAGTACCCGTGACTCGAAGCTTCCGCGCGAGGCCCGGTTTCCCGGTACTCGCTTGCACCCTTATGGCTCAATAGCTGGGCCCCCCAAAATTTGTCAGAATTCCCATCACACATACTATCATGCCAATTCTTTTTGTCAGTACTCTTGATATGGTCTTCATGCAACACATCACCTGAAGAACCATTTGCAAGAGCCACTGACTCAAGGAAAGACAACTCTATTTATCTACTACTGGCAGCACACAGATGCACACATGGCAGCTATTGCACTTACAACCATAATCGCATGACCTACTGTGTATGGTTCACAGAACTGGTGTGTGGTGTGCCATTGCGTGATTAACCAAATTGGTGGACCGTTCTGTTCATGCTGCCTGGCAGGCCTGTTGAACTAGGATTATAAATTTTAAAAGGTTTAATTTGGGACTTTAAACAATGTTCATACAGCTATCATCCACTCAAGCAGAAACCATAATATATGACATCCAACAACAAACTTATTTAAACTTCTATGCTGATATTAGTGTCATTGCCCTAACTATCTGCAAAATCAGGGTTCACTCCTTTTGAATAGGTTAAGGAATCCTTAATTTCCCATTGGCCAACCTGTTTACCCACACAGTACACCCATTACGCCATACCTGTGAGGGGCCGCTAATGGTGACAGCTCAACAGAACTCGGCTTTCCTGTCTTCTGTCAAGTCCAACCTTGGACGCTGCTATTCACTGAGCACTGTATACATGCTGGGTGTTCATTGCTGTATGCTAGCTGCCTTGATAGGTTCTTTGTCCCTGCCATTGGCAGAGGAGCAAAACACCAGGGTCAGGAACATGGAGATTTTGTGGTGTGTTTATGAAACCCTCAAGAACTTCCACATCATGGTTTAGAATCCTTAAAGGAATACACGTATATCGTGATCCACAGCCTCATCTCCCAACCAGCTAAAATGTTGAGATTTTTATATCATCTGAACTGGAAGGCCTATGTAATTAAGGATTTGACGTGTTTAACTGTTAGTGATGAATATTCAGAATTCACATGAAGATTATGCCTGCGCTTTCATTTTTAATATTTGGTGTATTTTAGATTACAATGTAAAGATTGCATGGAACCTTTTTTGATGTCAAAAATAGGTGATAAAAGATGGTGTCTATACCAAAAGTATCAAGACTTGATGACATCACAGAGCCTGAAAGCACATGCCAAGAATTACCTTTGATTTATGTAATTTTTAAAAAAAGTGTTTTGTGACCTTGAACAATTGATTAAATGGTGCACACATAAAAGACATACAAATCTTGCTTTACAGATTTGGTTATTTAAAAGTTCATTTAAAATAATTGCCCAGTTTTTATTTTTTCTGGTGGGTACTGGGTAGGCAGGACAATAATTACACACTGATACTGTGTTGTCATTGTTTCATATGGATCTTACAGAAACTGTGAATTGAGCAATTTTGTTCAAAACTTGTATGCAGCAATCCAATGACGTAAATATCACCCAGACCCAAGATTCTCCCGACGGCGTAACCAAAATTAGTGCCCAAAAAGTATTTATAATGAAGCATACGCACTTCATTAACATAGTTTTTTGGGCACCACCATATTGGTTTACTATCGTCGTATTTGGAAAGTCCTTAGTCAATTTTATGAGACACGAGGTATTTTACGTTCGTCACACTTAGTGATGAAACACAACAACTGATGCCACATTCTATCTCACGGACTCCAATATCTCTTTTCCTAGCAAAATTTACATGGTTCATCGGAGACTTTTTGTGCATTAGGGATGCAGGAATCTTTTTAGAAGCATAGTTTCTTCACTCGATTGTTTTCGCATAATTATTGCAGAAAATCGGCCCGCTAGACAATGGAACACTGGGAAATGCAACAGTGACAACATAATGCGTGACGCACAGATTTTATATGCGTATGCTTTGCGCCTCACATGACGCACCGCGCGTGCTTACCAGTCAACAACCACGGCGCCTGTGTGTTAGAGAAAACGGTTACGGGCTTGGGCTATTTCTCCAATACACGCAATTCCCCTCTTGGTTTAATATTCATGCGCTATGGCAGCATCAGAAGCATGCGCCATTTTCGAGATTAATTTTGAGTTGTGTGTACGCAACTAGTAGTGACCTAGGGTGCTCAAAATTACCAAATGCCTATTTAAGTGGTAGGTCAATGCACTTTCAGAAATAGGGATTTCCCTATAAGTTCAATACCTACATGACATACAGCAGTTTACTTGCCGTACACTTACACTCTTATATTCAGGTGACTGAGTCTTTAGCCAGTAAGAAGCAAAAAAACAACCGCTAGTGATGCCCCAAGGTAGAGGTAAAAAGTCAGACGTTGCCAAAGTCCATTTCTATTTCCTATGCTCTTTGTGCATTGCTGATTCCCATTCACTCCCATTTCATTTGTTTTCCTTTCCTGATGTGGAATGTATATACTTAAGTTAAATGAAGTAAAATGTTAATTGCAATCTTACAAACTCTTTGGCCGTCGTTTTTAGTGGCTCGGCCGCTATGGAAGAGAACCACTTGCAAGGAGCCCCAAGTTCAGTTCACATGTCTTTCAGCACTTTACATTAAATCCGCGATCGGAATATGGGCCCCATCAGCTATATTTAGATACCCATAAGGAGTAATAGCTTAGGTGAGTGTGAGGGTCCGTAAGGTGATGCAGCTAGCTTGGATTACCACAGACCCGGGGAAGCAAGATTTTGAGGTCACTGGTCAATTAAGTTTGACATCAGTAATTTGGTGAACAATTCTGTTGCTGTCTACCAAGCTAGGGTGGAACAGCACTATTACATTATTATAGGTTGAAAGGTTCAGAATAGACACCAAGATCCACAGGTTGGCAAATTGTTGATCATGGTCACAATGGGCAGAAATTAGTACTAAAATTATGTGAATTAACTAGACATAGAAAACATATATCCGATAAGTTGCATAGATGCCAAACCTAAATTCTGATGACTGTTCAGTAAAGCTTTTTAATCCAAAAATTTGAAGACCTATCCAGCTTAAGAAATTGATTCCGGGTGTATTTGTATTAAAATTTGTTAAATCTGTTTCAGATTAAAGTTGACATGGATAACATTAACATGGCCGACCTGATCCAGATTAACGGTTGACAGTCCTGATATAGCTAAACAATTAAAGCCACTGTAAAAAACCTTTTTTAGCTCGAAAAAAAAAAAAAAGATGTTACCTTATTATCACATTAAAATTGGACAAATCAATAGATATGGGTAACTTGCAAACTTGCTTCATTCAGAGGGAGTGTTCAAAAAAAATAGGTTGGTATTCTCAGATTGTAAGTTTGGGTTGCCACTTTCTAATTTGGATCAAGTTGTTCAATGCTCTGATTTTGGATCCGGTTTGCCAATCTCTAATCTGGATCCGTTTGCCAATGCTCTAATCTGGATCAGGTGGGCCAATTCCTCCCTAATCGGTAGAAGCTTGCAATCTCTATCGGGATCAGTTTTGACATCCGAACTGGCCTCAAGTTTCAATCTCTAATCGGGATCAGGTTTGCCAATCTCTAATCAGGATCAGGTTTGCCAACTTCTGATTCGTGATCAGGTCTTGCCAATCTCTGATCCGGGATCAGTTTTGCCAATCTCTAATCAGGATCAGGTTTGCTAATCTCTAATCTGAATCAAGTTTTTCAATCTCTAATCTGGATCAGGTTTGCCAATCTCTAATCGGGATCAGGTTTGCTATCTGTAATCTGGATCAGGTTTGCTAATCTCTAATCTGGATCAGGTTTGCTAATCTGGATCAGGTTGCTAATCTGGATCAGGTTTGCTAATCAGATCAGTTTGGCTATCAGGACAGGTTGCCAACCTCTAATCATCATGTTTGTAAGCTTAAAATGCTAGCTAAAAAGATTAAGCAAATTCCTCATTTGGACTTATATGGATTTGGATATATGGATTAACTTTGTGAGTTCTAACCTGGATTGATTCCACATAAGGTATGCACACTTCAGATTTCATGTATACTTCATGTGAACTTGCAAACCATGGTTATAAAAACTCTCAGTAGATAAATTTCTGCTCCACCGGAAATGTCAATTCTCAAAGTGACTGCGCAAATTCACCCATCCGTATGTTTGTTTGATTAAAAACTGACCGACCTTTAAAATCCAATTAAATTCAAGGAATCCCATCCTTTTTCTCGGCTAGTGATGATGGCTGGTCAAAACACTTTACAAATGGTTCTGTAAAATTATGGAATTTTAACAGAAGTGATTAATATCATGCAGATTTTTTTGGTGGAAAAAAGAGTGAGAATACAGGTGAAAAAAAGAATGGAAGCCGTCTGCTAGAAACGTTTGCACAAACATGTCCTGTTCTTTCTTCTGCCATTCAACGTAACTTTTTTGCAGACCTAAGAATCAAAAATGTTTCTCTTGCCATTGATGCAGCAGCTAATGTGTTGAAATTGGTGGAGTCAGCCTCTGTTGACTGGTTGGGATTTGAAAATTTTGGTATTGGTCATGGGAAATGTCAGATTGCTATTTGCGATTTGACAATCATGTCTGGTGATGAGTGGGTCGTAGAGGGAGGTGGTAAGCAGTAAGGTAGACCATGTGGGGTATGTGGGAAGAGAGTAAAAGCAAATTCAGTGTGGTGTGGTGTGAGAAATGTGCGAACTGGATTCCATGGGAGATGCACAAAGATGAGTAGTGACCCTAAGTTTGGCAAGAGATTTTTGTGTGTAAGAAGAATGTGAGAAGGGAGCTGGAGGGACGGTGGAACAGGGAAAAGTTGGGGGATGGGGTGGAGTCAGTGAGGAGTTCACATACCTAGGGTACGGTTTAGTGGGGGTGGTGGATGGTGAGGTGGCTGTGACAGCGAGAGTGAGGTATGGTGGGGTGAAGTTTAGGGAATGTGGGGGAGTTGTTGCATGGGAAAGATATCCTTTGATGATGAAGGAATGGTGGTATAAGAGCTGTGTGAGAACAGTGATGCTGTATATGGGAGTGAGCACCGTGGTGTCGGTGGACGAAAATAGATGGGGATTTTGAGGAGGACAGAGAGAGCAATTATGAGACGATGTGTGGTGTGAAGTTGATGGACAGGCGGATACTGAGGACTTTGATGGCAGATGTTGGGTTGGAAGAGGCGGTGGACCGTTTGGCGAGGGCGAATAGTGAACGTTCGTAAATGGGCTATTACTGGGCATGTGTTGAGGAAGGCTGACGAGCATGTTTTAAAAGGCTTTTTGAGTTCGAGGTGAGCGTTTTGAGGAGGAGGGGACGTCCAAAGAAGACAGGGCAGAAACAAGTGGAGGAGGAGATTAGGAGGGTTTGGTTGAGAGTGGGAAGTGATGCATTGAAATCGGGTGAAATGGAAGGAAGGAGTCAGGCGGTTGCTGCAAATGTGGAGGTGAAAAAAAAATCCGGCCAAAAACCCCGTGACGGGGACAAACCGGATTAAAACTTGGTTTAGTAGTTATGTCATAGGATTTTGATTTCCTTTGCATTCTCGATCTGTGTAATTTTGTTTTGAACATTTTGAAACGCACACTATTTAAAGCCCATGAGTATGGGTGGCTTTAACTTGCAGAAGGCGTGTATTGTTTATTGCTACAATAAGTCCGTGTTTAGAAGAGCACGTTAACATTAACAACCTGGTATTAGTGCAGTTGTAAATCCTCCTGCAAACAATTATTCTAAACCAATTGCAGTTTATGAAACAGCTTTTGCCCGATATTGGACTTTTTCATCAATATATAAGTACATACCCTTTCTTGCCACCATTTGTTATTGTTGGTGGTGATTTTAATTAAATCTTTCATGCAGATCTTGCAAAGAAATTATTTTGTGGCAAGATTTTTGTTACCCAGTTACAACTTTATTGGACTTTAACGACTCTTGATTATGTTTAAGAGAAAAATTGTATCTGCATGGTTAGAGGAATTAAGAGAAATTTTAATCATTTCGATTAATGTTTCCCAATCCATAGCAAAGTTACAAATCTTTTTTCTTTGAACCATGGCTTGTATTATGTGCTTTAATCCTGGCATGCACATTTGATCTTCTCCAAAAAGAATTCTGTACTTTTCTTTTGGTGAAACTGGATAGAAATTAACAAACCACTGTCCCATAACATGGAAACAAATCACAGAATCAACTGAAAATATTTTAAAGGATATTTGTTGATAAGACACAAATAATGTGTTTAAATCACAAAAGTCCATTATCTGGTGGAATCCTTTGAAAAATTGTAAATTGGGAGGGGTGGACAAATTTGTTGCATACATTATTCTGCCCTTGGTGTGAGAAATTGGGCAAGCCTGGAAAACATGCTCTTAGGTGCTGAGAACCTTAAATGTACAGGAAGCACCTTTGTAATCTATCAGGAGCTAGATGGCAACACCTTCCATGCTGTGGACCTTAAATCTGAAGATCCTCTTTGGGCTGTGCGAATACTCTTAAGGATATGGTAGTTGAAACTAGTTTTTTCCTTTAGATGTCCCCTTGGCTTTAAGGGGCAACGAGAGATTTCACATATCGGTCTTCCCTTAAAAAAAAAAAAAATTCGAAAGTACTGATTTTGCCATTGGTTTAAAGCTTTCCGTCAAAATCTCCACTGAAAAGATAAGCTGAGACTAGTTTTTTGATAACAAAAATGGAAATTTTCCTAATTTTGTATGTGGATTCAAATACGAAATTCAGCCTATTTGTTTGTCTTGAAATATACCAAATCCAAATCAACATTTTTCTCTTTAAGACATTCTGTACCAAATACAAGGTAAGAAATCTATTGAGTATCTAATCTATATGAAATTACTCTTATGACACACTATTTGGGTGGCCTCAAAATTTCATTGCACCTTTAAATAATTCCCCTATTTTGAAATATAATCTTATAGAAAGAGTACTGTATAGCAAGATTCATTATGATAAAAAAAAACCATTGAAAAGTACACTAGAAAACTGAAGGCACCATTTTTATTCCAGTGATTTTCATATAAATTTTAAAGTTGTGGTAGGGAAAAAGAATGGACACCGAAGGGTCAAATGAGCCTGTGGGCTGACTGTCAAGGACCCGTACTTGTAAGCAATAGAAACAGGAAGGATCAAGGATGTTGACACAAATTGTTGACCAGGTTCACTAAATACATTTATTTTTAAAAGCAAAATACAGGAAGAGTAGAAAAATGTAGGAGAAGTACTTGACACCATAGAATTTATATTTATAAAAAGTATAACTATAGTGTAACTTTGTGACATGAACAAATGTGAAATGGGCTTGATACAAAAATTAGCCTCCTGGTTCAGTGTTGGTTCTTGTGTAAAAATTAAGGAATCCTACCATCTTTGAAGGGATGAATGTGTAAAGAGAGAGAAAATTTTGCAAATAATTTAATTACAATCAATTCTTGTTTACAATAAAGCATCTGGTAAAAAGGATATCCTGCTTTAGTTCTATACTATTCCAATCACATGTCACCAGGTAGGATCATGTTAGATATGAATGTTAAATAAAAACCATAGTGAAATTAGATTAAGTTGTACATCTTTGCGGTTAATGCTGATCATCTTTTTTTTCTCACTGGTTGATTCAGGCAAGCAACAAATACTGTGTGTCGATTGTCAACCCTCCATATTTCATTCAGTTCTTCATTACCAAACTGATAGGATAATAGGGATTTGGCTGGTTAAAATAATATTTCAAAGGGCAACTGTATCATTGTGTGTAATATGCAACATAGGAGATGCCCTGTGTATGTTATGTTTGCCACTGATTGGCTTCAAGGTAGACTGTGTTTGAATACACATTCTTAGCTCGTCTCCTTGATCAATTGACCTGCTGCAAAGCTTTAAAGGAGGATATCGGGATAAAATGGTCTTAGAGAAAAATGACCATGAAAATCAAAACCCCTACATCCATTTAGTCCAAAACTTGAATATGGTAAGGATTGAAATCTCCTCCACAATTTTTGCAGTTTCAAGACTGCGTGAGGTGTTTTAGTGTTTTATTATTTTATAAAAAAATTCCCTAATTTTTACAATAATAATTTTTCCCAGCTAAATGGAAGGTGCTGTTAAGCTGAAACTCCAGGTGTGGTAACAAAGCAAAAATACCTAAAAATCTTCATGTGAGCTTTTTTGATCAAGTGTTTAATTTTTTAGAAAAATTTTTTAGGGAAAAAAATTTAGAAAAATTTAAAAAACAACTATATTTCAAATAGAAAACCACTCAATCGCAAATCTAACGTGGAGAATTTTCTCAATTTGATTTCCTTTAATATGAAACCGTATAATCACCAAGGGACTTGTAGTTTATTCTAGGAAAAATATGAAAGTGGATGCTTCAGTATTTCTAGAAAATACTTCACCAAAAAAGTGTTGTTGCAAACCCCCTGTCCTTTGCTTTTGATGACCCCACACGCAAAATAAAAATTTATGGATCTTTGATATTTCTTTAACATTAAATACACACCATCTTATAACTCATCAATTCCTTGAGAAATAAGAAATAAATGGTAGTTTTTTGCACAAATTTGCCTCAATTTTTAGTCATGTTTCTAGACTGCCAAAATCAGCCCCTGTACAAAGTCTATTGGAATTGAAACACATTATGTGACTATCTCCTAAAACTCCTTTTGTACAAAAAATTAAAATTTGGCACACAAGTTTCTTTTCATCCCATTACCACATTTCATGAGAATTTCACCGAGATCTGGGCATTAAGCCGTACCGATAATCCTACCTTAAAGGTCTCCCCACCTGATAATATATCGTTTGCTTTTTTGCGGATAGACTGTCGCCAGCAGCCTTAATTCCACAATTTCATCTGAATTCATTGTTCTGTATGTGAGCATTAGTATTACAATATTACTTGGAGTACTTACACAATGATTTAGCTGTAAATTGAATGATCTTATACTGAGATAACACAATTGTTCTATTAAAGGGTTTGTTAATATGATTTGTTATTACAGTGGGAAACAACTTTGCAGTTTTTATTCTAGATTCGTAGTGCAACCACCCTATTCCTACTGTGCTAATAATATGATTGTTAACCATTACAACGGCAATTTTGAAAAGCACCGGATTTGAAGTTAAACTTTCGTGAAGATCACTACTCTGGTTAAATCGGGGGGAGGGGGGTCACAGATTCGTAACAAGTACCTTATGCATTATAAGTCAATCGAGATCAAAATCTTTTCGTTTTGTGATGTCTGCGCAAGCAGGGGCCATAGGAATTGCCTTGTGTGTCTGTGTGTGTACATGCATATTTGTGTGTGATCAACGTGTTAACCCCGAAACATGATTTTGCCCACGCTTCCGCCTACGGCGCACATTGGCATGAACTGGTAAAGTGGGTTTCCTTTGGTAGTGTTTTTCCATGTTTGGTGAGATCATGTGAATCTTTGTCCCCATTCCCAAACCGCAACGGCAGACAACCCATTTGATCAAGTGAAAACACTGTTATTTTTTAAAATGTCAAAATTATAAATTTTGTCAGTGATTGTAAGGATTTGGAATCGGCATGGATTTTTTTTTTCAAAACAGTGCCGTAACCTGGGGGGTCTGGGGGTCACCCCCTGGTCACAAAACCACCCGCCATTACTTGTGTGTGTTTAACCTGTAACAGATTCTAATCTTCAGCATTGAAAGGATTAATAATATGGTCAGGGAACTATACTACAGGGCATAATAATACATAATTCATATCAGTAGTAGTAGACTACTGGGTTAATGTTTCTAGAGAAATTGTAATTAGTACTGATAAACATTTATTGCAATATGTGGCCCAGCATGTGCAAATGTGTTGTGCCTTTAGGGCACGTGTAGGATTGAATTTCCTAGATGCCACTCATAAATTGTCTTATTTATTTTCTATTTGCCGATCACAGGCCTTGCCTGTTCAATCAGTTCATCATTATAAAGACACAACTCCTTAATGCTTCATATTGACTCATTTATACAGGTGAGACAGTATGAAAGATCAATAATTGATAGCAGAGGGCGATGATTGTGGTGTTTGTCTGTTGTTCGCTTGTGTGCATGTGTGTGTACTTCTACATCAGCTATTGTGGAGGACACAAATGATGTTGTACATTAAAATGTGGACCCCCAAACAACTGGATGTCGCATACATAGAAATGCATAAACTTAAGCCCTGTTTACACTGGCCAAAGTCTAAGTGAATTTGATTGAGTCGTCATCGATTCACTTTTTGCTGAAGTGTAACACGCGCAGTCGTAATCGATGATTTTGCTTTTTAGCAACTTTTGAGGAATTTTGAATGAAACATATAATCGATTTCATGTCCACTGGTCGTAAGAGGGTCGTCGGAGTGCCAATTGTGGTAAACAACGTATTTCAATACGGATAATTCGCATCCTCACTCATTTATAGTGCCCAGTTCACACCATAGAAAACGTTTTTACACAATTTTTGGCACTCGTCATGGTGGGAATCAGGACCCGCCTCTGTGCATTTCCAGCTTATCACCAATCAATGCAAGCAGACGCAAGTGTGCTTCTAAACAACTAGCATAGAAGTCAGCGTGGTCATTCCAAAGAAGTCAGACTTCGGCGTTGCTGTCTTCATTTTCCCTCTACTTTTGCCATTAGTTTTGATCACATTTAAGCCTAATTTCACAGAAAAAGCTAATCACGGCGCCGAGAGCAAACCCAAGTTTAGCGTCGGGCCGCATGTTGATATCGATCGAAAATCTTCGTTGAACCGGAAGCTCCAACACGTAATTTTTTATAAAGAGCGACATTCGAAATCGGCTTTCAGTTAAACCCCTACACTCGCATTCATTTCTGCTATCCTACCAATGCTAATTTACTGCGTATTCAAATAATATCGGATTCATTGTGACTTTTCTCTAGTGTAAACGTGCTATTTGTCACCTTGATGGTTAAGGGTCATCTGTGGTACCTACACCCACCCGTTTTTGGATCAATAAACAAAAGACGTTGAAATAGTATGTACTTATCACAAGTGTGTGCCACACATATGTACTCTATTTCTTTCAGAGAGAATTACAAAGTTGTGACATTGTGGTCATCTTGCAATATGGCAAAGGACGTTTTAGTTCAACAAAAAAAGTGTCAAAAAAAGCTATCAGACATGTGTGTGTGTGTGCGCCTATGTGTGTGTCTTTTTTGCTTGTGTTTCGCCATCTTCTAAATCATGCAGTGAGACAGTTAAGAAAGGTAGATACTGACTGCCAGACAATTCTAAACAACTTATAACATTTAGATTTTATAGTGAGACAAAAAGCTAGGTGGAATGCCTAATTATGGTAAGTGTGTGCATACATGTCTTGATGTGGGTGGGATATCATTAATGAGTCAATCAGCATCAATTCATTATTGAACAACCTCAATCAACCACAGTAATGTTACCTAATAACCACAAGGGCTGTATTCTCAAGGGAGTCAACTTTAACCCAGTTTAAAAAATAAACCCTCAGAGTTAGTCCTCCTGGTCAGTGGCCTTTTCCTTTGTCGCCCTTTCAAAGAAGCATATCTGTGTGACTATTGGGTTCAGAAATCAGTAGGGTGTATTCCTTCAAATCCACAATGCGATCATTTGGAATTTCACCATCAATAAGGGTCCGTGCTCCCACCAAAAACATTCTTAACACATTAAAACCCCAACTTTTACACTCATTTTAGCCCTCAAAGCATTAGTACTTAGGTTAATTTTATTTAGCAGGATGATGATGAAATGTCTAGTGGTTCTCATTAACTCTGACCACACGATCTTTATCCGTAAGTACTGGACATTTGTTTGTAAGCAGTACAGATAGGCAATAGCAAAGCATTATGGGATTGATGCAAAACAGCCTCAGGCCGAATGATCATTCCACTTGAGACTTTTCTCACTTGTTAACTAACCCATTGTATAAAAGTGGCACCCGCCCGAATGGTCCACCATATTTTTTTCTGGTAATTTCACCTTTTATTCAACACGTCTTATGGCAATCTTTATTAGCATTTTCACTTATTTTTTAAAAATTTGTGTCCTGGTTCATATTCCTACTAATATATCGGACTAACAATTTTGTGTTTGTCTTAATTTCGCGGGGCTTGCTGCAGAGTGCGTAAAAGTGTGAAAAGTAATGTAGCGCGCAAATATTTTCCACTTTATACATATACCTCAATTCCAAAATTTGGTTTGAAAATCAGACATAGGTTTCAACATGTGATTGGTAATTAGATATAACAGTAGCCCATAGGTTACTGTTACTAGAGTGTTTTGAATCAATACCTTAAAGCATTGCAAATTTCACTTTAAAAAAAAAAAACACATGTCAGTACTTAGGGTATGAGTTGTAAGAAATTTAAGAACAGACAAGATATACAATTCAGTTTCCATGAATCATTGCTACAAAATCCCGCCTAAATTACTAAGCACCTTCTGGTGCTATTGAGTGTAACACTGCAGGTTTTATGTGTTAAGAATATGATTTTTGTGGGATCACATGGCCTTGGGTTGAGAATAAAATTTCTCCAAAACTGGGGCGTCATTGTGGGATTTATTCAATACCCTCTCTCGGTTAATTACAATATCTGTAACTGTAAATATTTTTGATTTTAGCTTTTGTAGCATCAATAGTGGAAAGATTCATTAAATCTTTTGTAGATAGATGAGAAAAATAACAAGCTTTTTTAATGATACCCCAATCTCCGGTTTGAGGAGTAAGTGGTGGGGTCGAAGGCTGAGGAATCAGGTATGGCTCTTAAAAGCCAGTTTAAGAGAAGGTTGAATAAAAAAAGGACGCATTCATGATGACTCACACATGGTTAAAGTTAAAGGTTGCAACGAGAGTTTCACATATCAGGTGTCCCTAAAAAATCAAAAGTACTCATTTTTGCCCCTGATGTAACCGACCTGAATTACAAAACTAATATGCTTTTGTGCATGCAATGCGGAAAACTTACATGCACAACTCAATGGCACTGCACAATCACATTTTCACACAACTCCGCAAGTAAAATCTACCACTCTTACAAAGTGGTTTCCCACTCGATACTGTTACTTTCTGAGGCATGATTGGGTCACACGTTCACAGAATCCTTCAAAGACAACATTGCAAATGATCCCGGTGCACTATATTCACACATGTTCTAAATTACTTACATACATGTAAGGCCCTATCTTTGCTTCGGAAGCTGGCAATATAAATTCATGGACCCCTTTGATGCTCCAGGGCATATTTTTGTTTAATTTTTTAAAGCTAAAATACAGATTTTATAACTTTTAGCAATTTATATTTTTCATGTTTTTGTGTCCCTGGCCCATAAGCAGGAAGACGCATAGGGATCACTTTGTCCAGCTGTAGTTGTCTGTTTTTGATGTCTGTTGTGAAAAAGGTTAACACTGCATGTAATATCCATCATACTCTGATGGATTTAAACAAAGTGGGTCATCAGGTGCACATGGCTCCCCACGGTGTTGATGAGGTCAGGGTCACACAACACCATTGTCAAGGTCCCCCTGTGAGGTCAATTCAATTGGAAAACCACACATGAATCAGCGTTGCAATATGGGATTCCTCATTTGTTATGAGGTCAAGGTCATGAACCAAGGTCAAAGTTCATGTGAGGTCAAGTTGTAAAATGGGCTGAAAATGTAAAATTGACCTCATTTGAAAAGTTAAGTTTTCAATTTGAACCAAACTTAGAATCCATAGGTGCTACATGGGATCCCCAGTTGTTGATGAGGTCACAGTCACATATCAGGTCAAGTCATGTTAGGCTATCATTCACTACCAGCGACGGCAGGCGACACAGCGGTCCGAGGACCGAGTATTTTTAACTTATTTAAAAATGGCTGCTGATATAATGAAATGAATTTAATTATAAATTTACATGCACACTGGTATTACAAACGTATATACCCAAAGAAAAAGTTACATTCATTTGTTGCATGGGTGCACTCAAGTAATTCGAGCTCTGGATGTAAAGCTTTTAATCAAAATTACCCAATCGCCACAATGATTAAGCTGAGAAATGTTTCTTTGTACAAACATTGTGAAATTTCTTATTTTTTTCTCTTTCCCTACTCTTCACTCTTCCGATCTATATAAGCAAATCAAAATCACCTGTTTCTCTCTTTTAAGACTTCCTGTAGCCAATACAAGATAAAGGAAATCTACTGAGTGGCCGCAAATCTATATGAAACTAACATACACTTTTTGTTGCCTCAAATATCTCGTTGCAAGCCCTTTAAATTCATGAAGAATACCACCATTGTGTAACATTTGCATTTTCATACATTATCAGCTTACTGTAGTATTAGTTAAGTAATTCAATACTTAGCTACTAAGCTTAAAACCCCTGTGATTACATTCCATGGCTGCTGAGAATTTGGTACGATCGACCAGTTTCAACAGGGTTGTTCGAAAGGAATATCATGCAGTCTCTATCGCTCCGCTTTCCTCTCTTGACCGTCTCCGTTTTAGGGAGAAGATGGCTTACATAAACATATGTATTCCCTGTTTTAAGTCATATGTTTCATTCTTAACATAGAGACTGTTTGTTTTTGAATATGTGAATGGTGTTATAAAACAACAATTATCTATCACCCCTTTTTCTTCCCCATTGTGGATCATTCAGTTGCCACAATGCATCACACAAGAGAAAGAGTGTAATTTCAATCTATAGATGTTAGATGATTACAATCTCCACTGATGACCAAAATAATTTTCAGGCTTTGCACACAAAAAGATCTTATTCAAATCTATTCTAGTTTATAGGGGGGAAGCCATTAACCTTGGACTGAATTAATATTCAATTTTTGCATGACAAAGAGGTATTATAGATTGCATTCAAATAGCATAGACATGTCTGTGAGTGCTCAATGAGCTGACAGTGTTTTATAAAATCTGATGATTAAAATGGTTGTTTGCTCAACAAGATGTAATATGCATTATACCCACTGTAATGTCTGTTTCAGGACCTTGGTTAGGACAATCAAAGTCATTAGCTTTCATCTTGGCTGCATTGCTTTCTAGAATTTACATGAGGAGAAAAAAGAAGGAAAGTGTATGAGAGGAGGGTAAAGAGTGCTCCTTAATAAAGATACCTGATATGGAGGTAGTGTGCAAGCATGCTAAGTAGGCCTTGTACATAATTGGCATATTGCACAGTCTGGTTATAAGATCTTTTTTGGGGGAGGGGTAAGAAAAAAGAGGTTTACCCGGGTATTTAGTCCTTTATAAAAAACTGGCACATTATTTATTAGAGACGAGCTCAGAGTCTGGAGGGTTGGGAAAGGGAGGTGTTGGAAAGGGAGAAGAGTTGGAAGGAGTGTAATGAAAGGATAAGGGTGAAACATACAGGGTTGAGGGGATCGAGTTTTGTAAATGTCAGTAAAGGTGGTTATACTGCGATTTACAAATATGAACAATATTCTTCACATAATGGCACATAAAAATGTTTTGTCTCCGACAGCATATTTTCCAGCGGAAACAGACAGCAATTAGGACAAATCAATAGCAACTACTCTGCGACTGCCTCATCCGTGGCACCGGTACTAAAGTAATAACCCCATTTTTAAAATGTACATGAACAGTATCTATATTTTTACATGTGGGTGTTTTTTTAACTCATCCACTAGAAACTCAACAGGTCAATCTCCTCCTCATACTAACACACCAAGTCAATGAACTGGTTCGCCATAAAGTTGAGATTGTACAGTTTTGTAGCTTAAGCGGTGGATAATCCGCAACTGATGCATGGCCATATTATTCTGGCTACACTGCACAACGTGAGAGCAGCCTTGATGCATAATTTACAAGTGGCTGAATGCCACCTCCAGATACCGTGAAATAAGTTTTAATTCGACTGCAGAATTTTTTGTGGATTTTAAGTATGCGTGTATCATTAAAAAACTTTCGAGCTGTAATTGACCCATGTTGGTCGACCTTGTGCTGATTTTTAGAAGATTTTAGGGAAATATTTTAATTTCCGACAGGGCACGTCCAGAAATGTGCACGAAAATTCATGATGTGCGAAAAATGTTGTTTAGTGGATTGCACGCAGGGCAGACATGCCTTTCGCTGCGTGCATGATGATTCACAATAGAATGTTCAACAGCTACCGCCGTCTGCTCGATATCGCCGTCTTAACTGGTTGTAAAATAGCTAGAATGGAAATATTGGATTTTGGTCAATGGTAGTTCTATGCATTGGGGAAATTCTTAGTTATCACTTCCATGGGCTCTACCAGTTAGCCGCTTTCAAAAATTTAAATTCACTTGCATGTTAAACATTTAAAAGATAGTATATCAACATGTAATGTTCAATTTCTCTCTTTTGGTCCTAGACATTCTGTATTTTAGTCAAGTAGGTGAGGTGTTGTTCTGTGTGCGGAGGGAGCATGTGGTTTTTGTGTATGTTTATATTCTTTATTATTTACGCTAAAAAGAAAAATCCTAACTGTTCCAATCATGAAACGGGAATAGACCTTGCGAAGGGAATGCGTTCTGATTAATACTTCGTAAAGTGATTTTGAGAGAATTCTGCTGGTAGTAATTTGCATTCAACAGCTTACCATCTACTGAAGCGAAAATGCACCATGTCAGCTCTCGACTAAAAGTGACATGACATGCTTCATTTGTAATAAAACAGTAACATTAAAATTATTGAATAAAGGAAAATACGGAATATGTCATTATTTAAATTATTGTAAAAAAAATAAAAAAAATAAAAAAAATAAAAAAAATAAAAAAAATAAAATGCTTGAAATTACAAATAAAATGTTGGAATAAATGTAAATGAAAGAAAAATAATTGTTTTAAAAACCTCTAAGTTTACATGTTTCCCCACACACCCTTAAATTCATGCTTTCTTAATAAATCCAGTATTTCCTTCCACAGACATTTAAAATCCTAGGTAATCTAAGAAAACAGTTACATTACAGCATGGTAACCATTTGTTTTCATTTCCTGGCTGTGCTCAGTGTGCTGTTGAACTTAAAAACAGTAGAGCAATTTACCCCGAGTCCCAGGTGTTCACTTGCATTGGCAATTTGGTTTGAGAGGCTTTTAAGACCATTCGATCATACAAGACCATAACAATTACGACAATGACAGCTGATGATTTGAATGGACTTATTCAGGTGTTGCTACTCAGTCACACTGGCCATGTTGTTTTTCACACGTCACAAAACTCCAAGGGTTGGAAAACTCTGGATAAAATTAATCCAATTATTTTACTTCACTCCAATTGTGTCGCACGATGGCTGAAACTCGAATCATCCTCCTGCCATTCTCATCTAGAGTATCGACAAGACAAGTCAACTTACTGGAAGCTGTGGCTTTCGTGTGTGATGTTCAAACACAGGAATTTGTCAACACGTACCTGTTGCGAGTCACCTCTGCTACTAGCCCCCCGAAGTGTTCCACATTTCACAACGACACTCCAAAACAGTCCGGAGTGTTGTTTATTTGAGCTTCACCCCCAAGTTTTTAATGGGGATAAAACCCCGCTAGACCCTTGATAAAACCTGGACAAAAAACCTATCGACACTCCAGATCAACTCCAGAGTTTCGGTCCTCTGTGTGGACACTCTACTTACACCCAGGTTGTGTGATTAGATGCCTGTTCATTTGAGTGAAGTGTTCTAGTAGTTGAACTGCATAATTGGGGAAACTTTATAGTGCTGTGCAAGATTTCTAATTAGATGTAGTACAAACACTCACTAAATTGTCATGCAATATAGACTAATTTGAACATGATTTTGTCAATGGTTAAAGTATTTTGAAGTTTTGTTATAGAAAGGTTATTTTAATTTTAAAATTTTTATTATCTTGTCATTCTAAAAATGATGCAGGCTCATTTTAGAAATATAAAGTATCCTTCAATTTGTTCTCAAACAATAGACTAGGAACTGGGAAGAATAATATTCTACACAAAAAATACTATATTAGACAATTCTTTGCATGTCCACAAGTCTTTGGAAATGGCTTGTGGTGGTGTTAGGATTTATTTAGCTGAGTTAATTTTATAAGCTGGTCCGGGGCCACATGTATCCATGATATGGACGCTCCTAACACTGGGGCTTTATTATGATGCCAAATGCATTTGAATTTAGATTTTATTTAAGCCTTTATCGAAAGCTTTAATTTCTAATTATCGAACGTATTTACATTTCACTTATTATGTAACCATGAATTTTTTACTGCTTGATATTATTAAGGATAGAGAATGGCTGAACCATAACCAGAACACATTGGGACAGTCAGTGTACGTAATGAATCGCCTACTCCACTGCACAACAACCTTTTGATGGACAAATCCCCTTTTCATGCTTTATTTGCCTAATAACTAATGAAGTAGGAAAGTGAATTTTTATATGGAAATTTTGTAATAAATGTTTAGTATCCTATGGTTCTGGTATAGTACACATAACAACAAATCTGATTAATCTCATACTTTACAATTTTAGGTGTCTTCCTTTAAATTTAGGCACAATCTGATTCCAACCCCCAAAAATCTCTTGAGTCAGCCTTTACATCTTAGCACCTTTATTCAGGAGGTCACCCATCAAATTTAGAATTGAGTGGCTGAATCCCAGCAAGCAGATGGTGGTTTGAACCAATCCCGGGCCATAATGCATTGCAAAGTGCTTATACTGTATTGTACTAAACTTGTGTCAGTCCTTAGGGATAAAAGTGTTCTAAAAGTTCCAGACCACAAATATTTCATGATATGCTAAAAATTACCCAAGTACAGTCTAGACTTTGTGAGCTAAATGAGTGTAAAAGTCAGGGTTTTGTGTGTTAAAAAGGATTTTTGTGGGATAACATGACCTTAATGAGTTTAAATTTCCCAAACTGGTGCAATGGTGGGATGCACTCAATAAACCCTATGCCAGCAAGTGACGTTCATTGGATTTGAACTGGGGGTCCCTTATGCATCAGAGGCAAGTATCACAACCACTCTAATAGATTACACTCTCCTTTTGAAACTGAAGATAAGTACATACATGTCATTGTCGGTATTTCTCCAAGTGATTGCCTTCTACTCTCCCCTAAAAATACTCACATAAAAAGGTTTGCTACTCAGAAATGTAATAAGACTTAGGCATAGCATTATTATTTTTCCTTTTATCAACAAAAATGTTGTGACAATAGACATCTCAAACAAATCAATTTGATAAATTTCTCCTTTGAGAAATTTTAAACTTCATGGAAATTCCAACCGTAGGGAATTCAATACCAAATCAAAATAAATTGTGGTTTAATGTATAAAATATTATATTTTTTTTTTGTCCATTTGTTTAATGGTCATGGAAAATAAAAGGAATCTGAATCTGTATGTAGTGCAAATTTATACTTTTAGATTTGAAGACATGAGTAATTAGCATAATTTGTGGGCCTGCTAGAGTGTATTATGATATACAATAATGTAAATTTATTGTGAAAAAAGATAACCATTATCACTGGCAAGGTCTGTTCTGAAGATCCCCTACTAAAACTTGGGTCCACTGCTTTCAACAAAATGAATAGGCCCTTTTTTTAGTGAAGCACCCGCTGTTATGCATTTTTTAAAAAGAGAACCTAGATGGCATTGCGGTGGGGAAAAGGTTTGACTTTTGAAACTCACATCCAAATGCCCTAAAATTTCAAGCGGCATTATAAAATCCAAGGTATGGAATTTATAGAAGAGCCGTGCTGCTGCTGACCACATCTGTCTACTATGGCATTAGGGTTGGGCATATACCCCTCAGAAGGCAAAAATTAAACTAAAATTGATGGAAAAATACCATTCTATTTGTTTCTTGTTTGACAACAAGCAGAGTTTCCGTTCAAAATTATAGTCCAAAAATTAACTAGCACTTGAAATTTCGTCCAATATTTCTTATGTATTTTGTTTTCTTACGCTTGCGATATTTAATTTTGTCCACTTTAAAAACTCATCTCAAGAAGTAAATCTGCTTTGATCTCTAATTTCCACAATTGTAAAATTCAAGCACTTATTCTAATTAATAATAAAGTAAAATAGCATTTCTAAGATATACTTAAAAACACGTGTTTCCTAGACAATTGCCAATATCCCGAAATGAATTTTACAACATTTTGTCCGTTGTATCAAGATTTCTCAAAAACGATGTATCCTAGAGAGATGGAGTAAAACGCAAATTAAAACATACTAATGGACTATGAGTGAACTATAATATTGCCACTAGCCGAATGGGAACTTAATTTAAGGGGGATGACATTGGTCAAGACGGAAAACAATATTTTTTTTGACCAACTGTGTTAATCTTGATCCGTTTTATCAAGTGCGTGCACATATTCTTTAGATTCAGATACGTTTTTGCGCACATTTATTTTGTAATAATGAAGATGGAAATAGCAAGAGGGTTTTGTTTATTAGGTTTGTGGTAATTATCAATATTCTGCTGGAAATAGAGTTGGGAATTCAACCTGTACCAATCATTCGCTTAGTTCGATGAAGCGTGTATCTACTCTACTGAATCACTTACTGGAAACAAGCCAATTAGGTTATGTTAACGTTGATAAGTCAATTTTAATCTTCATTGAAATAAGGGATTTACATCCCCACTATTTAACTCTCTTATGATTTTCTCCAAAACAAGTGATTTTGAGTAGAAAATAATCTTTCTATAGAGGCATCCAAATTTGAAGCCTTCAATGGATGCCTCGAGGGAAAGACTATTTTTCTACGCATGTTTTACCACCCTCATTTCCCAATTATTTTAAAATCAATTAGTGATTTTTGGCTAATTTGTAGAGGATCTGTGAATTATAGTTTTTTTTTTGAGGAGCACTAATACAACATTTTCAAAGCATAAACCTGAAAAAAGCACTTGATTTCATTTCATGTCAACTTTATCGCCCTGAAGGCCCAGATCAACAAAAAGATGTTTTTCCTTGGGCTTTGGGTACATCGTTACGATATATACATGTATAAATGACATGATCTTGAGCTCAAGATTACGTGAAAGCAAGCCATCACTCAGCATGACAAAACATAAAAATGACAAGACTACAAATAATACATCAAATTAGGCAAAAAAAAAAGGGCTCAGCTTCCCTCACGCATAAGCTTTTAAAATTGGATCCAGCTCATAGCTCTAGGCGGCCGACGATGTTTGTTTTTTTACTTGTTTTTTCTGCCAATTGAGGCATACTATTATGACACAAAATTGTTTTCAAAATTTGGACAATACAAAAAAACTATATGGACTCTATAGTATTGGTTTCATGTGGAATTTGTTTTATGCCTTGAAAGCAAAGAGGATACCTTGGAGTGGCACATATTGTAGATTTCTAAAACGTGTACCCAAGGCCGCATTTAAAAAAAAAATCTCGCTTTCATTAGCTTGTTTGTAAAAAAAAAGAAAAAAAAGCATACGCATAGCTTTTTAGCCAAAAGAGCTGATTTTTTTTGGGGGCCTTCTTAACTTGAAACTTGTTGATTCTTTTTTGAAAGCATTGAATTGATATATTGACTGCTGTATATTTCAATCAATTTCCGATATATTGCACCTTGATAGGAGACTACATTTTTGGTAGTCCTTGTTTTTAGGTATAAAAAGAAGTATAACTGAGGGAGGTTATGGTCTATTAAAGTTGGCTGGCCGAGTGAGAGTTGTTCTGATCGAGCTAACCATATTCTTGGTTTTGTCCTGTTTATGCACCATAAATATTCAAACAGCTTTTATAATCTGCCAGGTGGGTTTGCAAGCGTAATACCACAATTTCCCCATTAATATCATAAAAGTAAGGCACCTGTTCAGATTTAAGTATACCATGTTCCCCCCTATATGTATAGAGAGCCTAAACCAACGTACATCCCCAACCAGTTTTTGGAAACCAGCTTATTATAATGATTTTTATGATAAATGTGATAAAGCATTCTGCATTTTCGCGGCTAATATTTTAGAGTTAATAACCATTACAAAGCAGATCTTGCCTGTATATTTAGTCTTTTTTAAAAAAAAGCCTTTGGAAGCTGAAATTTCAGGACGGCAATGAGAAAAATGTGGGTCATCTTATGGTATATTATATCATTTGAACAACTTTGTGGTAAATGGGACCGGTCCTAGACAATGGAACCAAGTACAACCTTGTAAGTCCTCTCTCATACATGTACTGTTTAAAAACTTTCATTTTTGAATAAACAAGATTTGAGAAGAGAGTGAAAGTTTATAAGAAATGTTGAATTTCTTCTATGTTAGGTTAATGCACTCCACAAACACGACAACAGTCAGTGGATTCATTGTCTCTTCTCCTTTCCTTACCAACAGAACTTGTTTGCACTAGCATCAGATGAAGACTGCGAGGTACGCAAGAATGTGTGTCGGGCATTGGTCATGTTACAGGAATACGCATGGACAGGTTACTACCTCACATGCCGGACATCATCGAGGTCAGTCACTTTAATTTTGTCCTCAACTTTTATCTCAAGGATGTCTTATATGAATTCATCTCCATGTAAACTTTCATTTGATCACTATATCAATATTTACCTTTGTCAAGTTGAAAAAGATGTGAAGTAATTTGCAACTAGACGCCGTTTCCCTACCTCCGTCAGTGACTTCAGTGGGCTAGATTGATGGTTGCAAACCCTAAACCGCCCTGCTGGCCTTAGAGTGAACCGCGTTTTCACACATCACATAGAGACAGCATATCTTGATGCATGCGTAAAGCTGCTTCAAGGTTATGACATCACTGCACAGAGGTATAGGAATGAACTATACCTTAGAAGGTAAAGATTTTGACTGTGATCTGGAACACTGCCACCTGTCGCACAGGACGTTTGAAAAAATAAAGAAAATAGCTTAAAATCTGTTATATTGTACTTTATTTTTGTCGTTGTATAGGCATAACTTTGATGTGCTTCTCAAAGAAGAAATAAGTACCATTTATGTGAAACTTAATATTTTCAAACTCTGCAGTGATATAAACTTAAACTCTCAAAATAATAAATTTCCCAACATGTGCCGGGGGTTTTCCCAGATCGCATCTAACATGTATAATACAGAGATAATTTGGTTACATATACACTTTATTTTTCATGATTCTCCTCTCCTTCCCTCTCTCAGTATATCTTGATGAGAACGCAAGATGCAGCTTAAACTGTAGCCCTAGAAGCCTGTGAGTTTTGGCTCACATTGGCCGAACAGCAGCCGATTGCATGGTGTCTTAGCTGTACATCTTACAAGGTGAGAGTGCATGCATGCTCTGTGTGCAAACACACACACACCACACACACACACATTCACATTCTAACCACAGATGCATATTGGTCTATTGTGGTTTATTCTTATTCTATTACCTCTGCTGCCCATTATTGAAAATGCAGCATTCTGATTGGTCAGTTTACTGCCCATTATTCTGCAATAATGGGTCACTAATGCATTTTCTTATTAAATGAAGCTGTTTTAGGTAATACAATAGAAATAAAGGGTTTGCAGTGTCATGTATGGGCTCATAATGTATCCTCGGCCAGAAAAACTTTCAAATAATGGGCTCGGCTGCGCCTTGCCCATTATTTAGTTTTTCTGACCTCGGACACATTATTCACACTATAAATGACACTGGAAACCCTTTATTTCTTAAATGTATAGCATTCCGTGTTACATACAAAGAATAGTTATAGGGTAAAAACTCTAAAAGTATGGACAAGCAGAGATTTACAAGTTGAATCTTAAACTCATTGTTTTCTTTAAGGCATGAAATAACCGGTGTGCAGGAATCGCCCCCAAATTGCTTTGCCATTTAATTCTTATTCAGTGGGTGTGGATTTTAGTATGCAAACCAAGCAATATCATTGGTCGATGCCTATCTAATATTAGAAGATATAAGATAGTGTGTTGTCGTGCAAGTGTGTCTGCGCCCATGTGTAAGATTATGCAGTCCATGCAGCTAGAATCGGTTGATTCATTTTTGATAGTGGGGGAATATTTTGCCTTTTCACTAATATAATTGAAACAGAAAATATTTTCGGTAAAACAATCAAAACTAAATAAGAATGAGAATAAAAGATGTTGTTTTTCCTATCGAATATCATGTCATATTGGATGGTTATCGACCAATGATATTGCGTGTTTGCATCATAGTGGATTCCAGCTGCACCAGTATCCACTACTCAAAATATTGGACTGCCCATCCAATGTGACACAATATTAGACGGGCAAAATAAAAACATGTAATCTTTTATTCTCTAATTTGAAAGAATATCATGTTGTACATATTTTTGTACAAATGTTTAACTTGTGAGAAAGAATCAATTTTTAGCTACAACACTCCGGCACTCACACCCACCATTATTGGCAGAGGTAATTACTGGGTCACCTCTAGACTGTGAGGAGAAAAATCAACTTAGATAATTCAATTGCTTCCTCTTTTAATCAATTTGAGTGGCATACAAGTAGTTGTCAACTGATTGGTGGCCTTGCATTTTAAGTAATAACTGGAGGGCGGCTTTAACTCAAACGTCAATTCAGAGATGGTTTTTTGTATGTAACAATATTCTATTTTTACTTCAAGAAAATGGCATAAATATAAATAGCACCAAAGTCAGTCACAATCCTCGCCTTAAACCATTGCAAACTAAGTTGACATTTATTGAAATGAAGAGGCGTAGTTTTGATTTTTTTTTGATGCATTTATCGTACTACGTTTTCCTTTTACGTGCTAGAAGAAATTTGTAATGTAAATATGAAAACTTAAGTAATATTTTTGGGGTAATGTTAAAAAAGAAAAAAAAATCAAAATTAAAAAATTGCTGTTGATTTTATTTATCTATTGTTTTGTGTGTTTAAGTATTTGAAAATTTTATCAAACCAAATTGTGACAAACCGAGGAGCCAGAGCCAATTACAATGAACGTTCAGTACGGTATGTATGAATTGTGTTGCCATCAGTGTTTTTACAAAGTTTAGCAATGTTGTAAGTACCCAAGCCCAATGCAAATAACTTGTGCATCGTATGTTTGCAATTTATTCACTGCAAGCGAGCAACTACAAGTCAACACTGATCATTATGGGTTTTCATTATTATTCCATGGTGTGTGAAGATTAAGGTTGATTTTAAACAAATTACCAGTAATACCTTCCAAGCATATGATGCAGTGAGTAAATTGCAATGAAATTCCTCAAGGCCTTTGGTAGTTACCAGGGAGTTACTTTCCAGTTTGTTAGTGATTTTTGATATACCAAGTATACATCTATCTTGTGGTCTCTCTGTGTTTGTGTTACAGGCTTATACCAGTCTTGGTCAGAGGTATGAAGTACTCCGAAATCGACATCACCTTCTGAAGGGTGATTTGAGGAAGATGAGATATCCCTGACATGAACAAGACATCACCAAGGTGCTTCACAGTCCAGTACACACTCTCAAGCAACATTCAATAGAAGAGGACATGATTATGTAAGGTTTCGGAAACTTTGTTTATAAAAGTATAGTGCTTGTCAAGATACTGTGAATAAGGATATATTGTTAAAAAAAAACAAGCCGTTGCAGGTGGACCCCTGATTATATGATAGCGGAGTGTCAGGGCTGGAAAAAAAAAAACACACCTGAGAATTGGTGGGGTTTGGTTTTTCCCCCTCCAAGAAAATACTCCTAATTATTGCAAATGCCAAAATCTGCTTTATATAAATTGCAACTTGAAGCATTAATACCACTTTAAAAAACATTTCTCAAATGTTTTGTGTATTTTGGGTGGGCAATCTGTGAGACAGGCATGTTTCCCCAAGTTGATTTACCAGGTTCCTCTACTTTTCTGAGGCCGGCTAGTTGTAATTAATCTTATGTAAGAACATATTTTCATTTCACATTACACCCTCCAACCCACATTTGGTAACACTGGTGGCAGGTGTGGGATATAGGAGAAAGAACTCTAAAGATCGTAGCAAGTATAACATGGAACAGCGCATACCATTCTACTTTGACCAACCATGGAACTAAACGGATGTGATTCCCATTCCCAACATTTGAACCAATGTCCCCTTACCCCCATAATCAAAGGGGTTCGTGACCACTCTTGAAACTCATGTCAACAATGTCATGTCAGCACTTGCAAAACACTATCTCTATTCTGCTGCTGTAGGATTCAGGGTCTGAGTATGGCATGGACGACGATGATGCACTGTCAGACTGGAATCTAAGTGAGTATTATTCAAAAAGAAAATATCTATTTTCTAGAGACATCAGTCTCCCATGTATTCAAGCATGCAAATGTAATTCTTATATTTTAATATACTTAAAAAGATAAGAACGTACATAACATTACACTACCATCAAATGGTTGCATATTCTGATTTTTGGTGTGATATTTTCATAATATTTTGATGGATTGGGTTAAAAAATGAAATTGTTAAAGGGACATGAGATTTTTACAAATTTCTTCAAATTTGCACCTGATTGGTTGTATAATACCTTCCGAGAACATTATGAAGGTTTAAGTTGTTTTAAAAGGTGCTTCTTGTAAGAATGCTTTGTCCCATACATTTTTGAGGAAAGTTTTGTGTTATGAGACTGATTAACTTCTCCTGAATTCATGTCCAAAATTAAAGCCTCATGTATAACTAACATCATGATCACTAACACTGTGATGACTCCTTGCAGGGAAGTGTTCAGCAGCAGCGCTGGACGTATTAGCCAATGTGTTCAGGGATGAATTAATGCCGGTACTCTTGCCAATCCTCAAGGAGACGCTATTCCACCCGGAATGGGAGGTCAAGGAATCGGGCATCCTGGTCCTGGGTGCAATTGCAGAAGGTGAGCTGTTGTTTCTTATGTTATTAGGTTAAGCATCTCAGTTTATTGACCTGATAAATCCTGAACCATACCCTATGTACTTCAATCAGTAAGCAACTGTCTGATGATGGTGGTATCTCTCAAATAGAACCTGCTGTTGTGAAAAGGATTGAAACAGTGCTTCAAAGGTCCATGGTCTGATCACTAATAGCCTTGTCCCCAGGGACCCCAGATTTACAGGAAGTGGTCAAAATTGTGGTATCTGAAGAAAGCTACTATTTTTCTTATTTACCCTGTGGAATCTTAGGGCTGATGGGTGTTTGGTTTGAATGTTATGAGTGAAAATTGCCCCATTTTGGTTGACCAATATTAATTTCACACAGTACACTATAGGGATTACAAAATCATGTTTTTAGCTCTCACATCAAACAGGTTAAAATATCAGTGCAAAACTTTGGAAACTTTACAGATGGGGTTTTGAAGTGACGCCATTCTATTCAGTTTGATATAAATTTCAAGTATACTAAAACTTTTTTGTATTAAGAAGAACATCATTTTGCTAACTTGCTATGGAAAGATGGACTGATAAGGGAAGGGGCATTTTTTTTATTCCATCAATGGGATGATGCATGTCGACAAACAATTACGACAAAGTTTAATGTAATAAAGCCTTTTTTCCTAAATTCTAATTGACCAGGGTTGTATGTCTTGTACTCAGCCTATACTCTTTCCAGCTCGAAGTATCAGTATCGCGCGGGCGATACATTGTACCTACTTTCAGCGCGCGCGTAGTTAAAGCACAAACGCACTGCAACTGAAAGCGCAACGGGGTACGCGGGCGTCGCACTTCATACGTTCCGACTAGACAAAGTTATAATGTCCTAGAATGAAGCACGACGTCAATTCAGGTCAATGTGAAATGGGAGAATGGGGCCCAAATTGGCAGAGTTCCCTGTACCCCTCTTCGAATTCTACCTGTACCAAAGTCTTTTTCATTTTCGGGTCCTTAGGGTTAGGGTATTTCTTGGTGTAAGGCCAGAATCAAAAATAGTTGTTTCCTGTACCTTTTAAAGGAGGGGGTACATATGGAACCTTTTCTAAATTTTGGCCAGATGGTAACCCACTGTCCCCTAGTCCCGCCAGTTCCCTAGGCCCCAGAGATACACCTACCCCTGGTGCTATCTTCAGTTGGTGCAAATCATTTAATTTACCGACACTCTATCTCGTTGGTTGATTCCCAGTTGTTGCAAATGCAATATCCCTCATCTACCAGAAGTTTTGATACCATTCCACCCCTCATCCAGTGTTTATCAGAGAAGAAAGCCCTGGTAAGATCCATCACCTGTTTGGACACTCAGCCGATACTCACCCTGGATAGTTACCCGCCTCCCGACCGTACCTCAAACACTCAGGTCAGAGTGTAAAGCTGATTTTAGGCGGGAGTTTCGGATTTGTGGGTGGGGGTTTCCCATATTCCAAGCCACTGTTGACATTTAATGTAAAGGGCGTAGGGATTCTTGGGGAGTTTCCCCACCCCGTGTACCAACCATTTGATCAGAGTCTTAGTGAGTATGTTTCCAATTATTTTATGAAATAGCAGAAACTCGGTGGGAGAACAAAATTGCATTAATCGGGGGAATTTGTATGAGTAGGGAATTCAGAATACATGTATAAAACCATAACAGGCCAAATGTTATAAAAACCGGCAGGAGGCAGATTTAAGAATACAGTATGTGTTCTTTATTTGGATAGCATGTTTGGCACAACAATAAGCAAGGGACTCATGAGGCCTACTATCCCATTGTAAAAATTGTGAGTTTGAGCCCTGGCTTGTGGTCACATTTTTGGTGTCCTGGTCAAGATAATCCTCATTTGGCCCCTCGTTGCGCCAGCAAAATCTTGGGAGCTGTTAGGGATATTAACAATCTAAGTCAAGATAGGTTTAAGGCCCATTAATCAGTCCAGGTGACAACAGAAATAAAATGTAAAGCTCTTATACTGAAATGGTGAACAGGCGCTTATTCATCTGCCCTATTTATTTTTTCTGGGATTTTGGTTGAAGTAATCCTCTTAGAGTGTCTCTTGCTCAAAGACCTTTTTTCAATGACCATCGAAACATTCAAGCAAAATACAGAACGTACGAGAGTGTCCTATACGCTCACATATATGTCACAAGCGCTTGTCAAGTGACACGCATCATTAGCGCAAAGGCAAAATAGGCTTAAGAGCTGCATTTCTAGGTTGCATGTGATGACCCGTAACTACGCTGATCGGGTCATCATGTTGCGGTAAACTACATTTTTGTGAAAAGGTCTATTATTGACTTTGGACGAGTATGTATGTGTAACTCAAAGTATGATATAGTTTGTATGGGCTTTTATTGCAAGCTATTAAAAAGAATCCTAGACAGTAACAAGAGAGTGCAAGAAGCTGCTTGCAGGTGAGTCACAATTCAGGTGTAAAATGCGAAATATCAAATATGGAAAAGAGGAAAAGTGCATGCCAAAAAATGAGCAGAACACTTGGCAATTACTCTTGAAATTCACAATGTCATTTTTGGGTTGACCTGCAAGAATTGCAGAAGGCACATAGGGAGAATTACTCTATTCATGTCTGGTGTGTGTCTCTAGTATGGGACGGTGTGTCATTTGTTGGCTTTTTTTGCTACAATTGAATTTTTGGCTAAATGTAGCTAATGGTCCCAGGAATCCAATCAAATTTTTACCAATTTTTTAATTCCCTTCCTTTGCGGCCATCTTGGATTTCAAAATGGCTCCAGTTTCACATATTTTGCCCGAAAACTGGACTTTGCTGAGCAAACATAGAGTTCAAATTGTGGCAATACCCATGTTGTTGATGTCACGGAACACAACAGAGCACATCAGAAAGTCGCAGATTGTTTCCTTGAGGCGGACATCTTGAATTCAAAATGGGCCGCCATTTTCAACATATGTAGCTCTATCTGGATTCTGACATAGAGAAGCTCGAGTTTGTCGGCAATACCCTGTTTGTGATTCAAGGAACACAAAGATTACATCCGCAAAGGCACCGATTGTTTCCTTCCGGTGGCCACTTGAATTTCAAAATGGCGCCATTTTTAATATGTACTTCGCCCAATATCTGGATTTTTGAGCAACATAAAAGCTCCATTTGGTGGCAATACCCATGTTTGTGATGCCAAGGAAATGTGTAAATGTACATTCAGAAGTTGTATATTTGTTTCCTTCAGTTGGCCACTTGATGTCAAAATGGCCGCCATTTTTAATATATACTTTCGTCCAATATTTGGACTTCTGAGAGCAGACATAAAGGATCCATTTTTGGTAGTAATCCCATGTTGTTGTGTTATTGATGTTTTGATGTTTGCAGAGTGTCACCGTGTGAAAGACAAAGTCCTAAGGGACCATCGTCAACAGAAAAGGCTTCTGCACTATCAGCATTTAAACACACCTATTGCCACCATTTAGCTTTCCGTTTTTCTTCCTTCTTTGCGCCTAGTATCCTTTGGCAAGTTGGCTCTTATAAGTTTTCTTGATTATTATTATTATTATTACTTAATTCAAGCCCAATTGACACGCTGAATTGTTTACAACGTAAACAATTTGGTGCTTCCTGAGTCAACATTGGTCCTTACCAATTCGGATGATGGGCTGGTCCTAAAGCCATACTGAAATGTCCACCCTGATATTTACAAAGATGCTGGGACAACTTTGTTAAACGTCATGCTGCTTGCATCATAACACTACAAACGTCCGACCCTATCAACAACAGTCCAAAACGAAGAACTGTTATATGAAGCCCAATGTATTATATTGAATGCAACTGCATGCAAGAACAGGCCGATTGTGCACCAGCGAGCCTCTAACTCCGGAGAGCTCCTGATTAGTGCACTTGTTTATTAGAAACCCCGTATGACGAATAAGAAAATCCATCCACTCACAGGAGTGGTGGGGTTTCCTTTTCTCATCAAGGCCTAATGTCACTACTCACTGCCAGCCTTTTCACCTGTAATGAGCGCATCCTGAGCTATACACTGATGGTAATCCTGAAACAACAGTCATTGTGCCGGCTATCAATCCAGATAACGTCCTCTCCCCTCTCCTCGCTTTTACCATGTAACGTCCACTGCCACCGGTGGCAGTTCCAGCCCCTCTTCTGGTGCATCCCGATTGCGGTGCTAGACTTGGCCGGGGACGCGCCTGGTTCGCGTACATGGGCGGTCCCAAAGAGTGTGGTGTGCGTGGGGAATGTCGTGAAACGGTATAGCCTTGTTGCCACTGGCACCAAATTCCAAAATCAAGTAGTAGACTGTGGACACCGGCCTACCGTCGCCCAAATGGATAACTTGTCCAGCTGAACTACATTCTGGTCATGGAATAACATCATTATAACTTAAGAGCCTACGACACTTTTGAACTTAAAGTCTAACATCAGAATTGTCCTTTGCAGGAGCAGGAGAAGTTGGCCCGTCAGATGTAAACTCCTCCCAAATCCCAGTGAAAACATTGACGGAGAAAGGGTAGTGGTGGAGATCACAAAGTCGCGGAGCGTATACTTCAGCCTAGCATAACGGGGTTCCACACTCTGTTGATGAGCTTGAGATTAAATAACCATCAAATTATAAACAAGCCAACAAATAAGTGCCCTGGAGATGCTACACGAAGAAAGAAGAAGACTACTGCCTTTGCCCAATGACAAAGTCATAAGCAGAGGAAAAACTGAAGTCTGCAGCCAAGAGCACTGTACTAAATCCAACATAAGCTCCAAGCAGAACCTTGAAGCTGCCACGGACACACTTGAGATCTTACAACACGGGTGCTTGTAATGAGCATGGTGAATTCAACAGGCTGAAGCACTTGACACCTACATCTCAAAACAATCATGCTGCTGCCTGGAGGCATGATCGATGGAGCTGACTGATAAGAAAGCACCCCCCTCTAAGAATAAAGGTGAAACCTGAAGAGTGTCCTCGACACATGGTTTCATCACTTTATTTCTCTTACTGGCAAACCATTCAGAATAACCACTACCTTGATGAACATTTCTTCAATCACCATCTGATCGATGATTTCTTTTCCTCTCAAGACTGGACTTTTCACTAAAGAGGAGCTTCCGATCTGCCTGAAAAACTGAACAACACCAGACGCCGTGGTCCCGACACATTCCCTGCATAATCTGAAGAATCCACTGTTCCATGGTCGGCTGTTGGAATTTTGTGACGACATCAACATGGGAAAAAAACCAGCTTGCCTGATTATATTAACATCGTTCATCACTCCCTCTACCAAAGAAAGTGACCTCCAACAGGCACCAAACCTAGCTGGGGAATCACAGGCTGTCACCCTGGCCTCATAGATCCAATCAATGCTGCTCAACAGAAGCAATCCTCACATAGATCCCATTTCTCAGACTAAACGAATGTTTTTTGCAAAGGCAGATCAACATACCTCAGATATTTGCCCTCAGAAGATCATACAGTTGAGAATTTCCAAGAACAAAGTTTCAATAATTGTGTTAGTAGACTTTTCCAAGGCTTCGACAGTGTTAACAGAGAGGTAAACTGCAATATTCTTACCAACTAGGGTGTCCCAGACGATACGGTCAAAGCAATTGAGAATGTATATACCCATCTAGTCTTTGCAGACCATGGATAGGCCCACAAGGAGTTCCTAACAACTAAGGGAATCATCCAAGGATATGCTCTTGCTCCCTATCTCGTTGTAATCGTTGTTTATTACAAAAAAATCCTCGGACGTATTGCCATCAAACCCAAGCGTTCTAGACATTACCAAAGTCAGCATCTTAGAGACCTTGACTATGCAGATGATCTAGCTCTAACACCCGATCTAATATGTGGTGCACAAGATCTACTAACATACTTGAGAATGCCTGCAGACAAAGTCGACCTACATCTAAATGCCATGAAGAAGGAATATATGACCTCAATGAGGAAGATAATCATAATCGATCTGCACACAAGCCGGACCCAAATCAAAGAGGTCAGGGACTTCAAATACCCTGGGGCCTATGTTGTCGACAGCAAGAAAACTTCGTTTCACGCCAATGACAATCTTGGAATGCCTGCAATAAACTACACCACCTATGGCAATCTGGTAGCATCCAATTCACAAGCTGAGTTCTTTAGAGCCTTGCGAGAGCATCTGTTAGATGGCGTTGAGACAGGACAATGAAGAAAGAGCTACAGGCTAAACTGTATGGATCTTACATTCCTTAGGAGGTCAAAACATATCCTGGCGTGAGTACATGACTAAAGCACATATCTGTGGATATATCCTCCAATCTCATCTTCTGTTTTGCCCAACGCCAGCACGATGCCGTTCACTGTTATCGTGCGATTGCTCAAGTAGTCCGGACAGGTTGAGGTTCCATGCCCAAACAGATTGATTGCCTCGAGACTGCAGCAGTATCCATCTGCCATTCCATCTTATGACGGACAGGGACATTTGGCGCTACATGATGAACAACATCTCGGCTTCGGCCAGCTATATAATTGGATATTGGGTTCATACTTGAAATTGCACTGGAACATTGGACAGCAATAACATTGAACCTATCCAACCCAGAGCTATGCTCCTCCTAGGATATCCATGATTTAAGAGGAAAGGAAAAGGAATGGAAGGAGAGAAAAGGAGAAGGGAGCAGAGGTAGATTTCTTTTGAGTGCATTAGGATGTATATCTGATTAGGGAGGATCATTTGAGCTATTTTGCTCATAATGCCAGATATCGGACGAAGTATATGTTAAAAAATAGTGGCCAGTTTGAAATTAAAGATTGCTGTCAGAAGAAAACAATCTGGATTGCAAATTATATTTCCTTAACATCACAAACCTGAGTATTGCAACCAAATGGAGCATTCTATATTTTCCCAGAATCCAGATGATACTTGAGCGAAGTATATGTTAAAAGACACCATTTTGAAATTCAAGAGGCCACCAAACGGAACCATTGCAACTTTCTGATGATATAGTGTTTCCTTGACCTCACAACATGGGGTCTTGTCCCACCAATTGGAGCTTTCCCTGTTGCTCAGAAGTCCAGGTACTGGGCGAAGTAAGATTTAAAAATGGCGCCATTTGAAATAATGGCCGCCTAGAGGAAACATATTGATTTTTTGATGAAGTATTTTGCATTCACTGACATCACAAACATGGTTTTGCCACCGAGCTTGAGCCTCCTATGACATCATAAGTGCGATGAGAGAAAATATTTTCAAAAAACAATTGCGGCCATTTTTGAAATTCAAGATACCTCACCTGGAGGAAACTATCTGCGACTTTCTGGATGTGATAGTTGTGTTCCTTTGACATCACAAACATTGGTATTCCTACTGAGTTAGTTTATCCTTCTCTTGTGTTTGCTCCAAGAAGTTTCCAGATATAGAGCAAAAATAGGTTGAAAATGGCAGCCATTTTTAAAACCAAGATGGGCGCCAACGGAAGGGATCATAAATGTGTAACAATTTGGATTTGGATTCCTGGGACCATTATCTACAATTTAAGACCACAATTCTAATTGTAGCAAAAAGCCAACAAATCTCAAACCATCAACAAACCGCCCCATACTATCTGTGGTCAAAATGTTAACTCTAATAATTCATGCGGTAATGAGTTCATAATGGCTATGATTATGTGACTTGGGTGGGAAAGGGGGGGCAGGTGGGGTTGACTGTTGGTGACCTCATTTTGACCTTGGTGACCTCATTTGACCTTGGCCGGTCAAAATTTTAACCCTTAATATAGTGACTTCAGTATGATTTCTATTGGCTACGATTATGTAAATGGTAACAGGCGGGGGCAGGTGGGTGACATGTTTTTGTGACTCATTTGACCTTGGTTGACCTCATGTTACCTTTGGCCGGTCCCAAAATGTACCCTTAATATATTAATGTCAGTACGAGTTCCTTATGGGCTACATCTATGTAACTTGGTGGAAGGCGAGGGCCAGTTGGGGTGACATGTTGGTGAGCTCATGTGACTTGGTGACCTCAGGTTGACCTGTGGCCTGTCAAAAATGTTAACCCTGAATATATTGCTGCGGTATGAGTTCTGTAAGGGCCTAACTATTTGTAACTAAAGGTGGGTAGGGTGGGGTGACATGTGGTGACCTCATGTGACCTTGGTGAGCTCATATGACCTTTGACCCATTCACAAACTGCGACAGCAGACAACACACACATTCCCCCAGACCACGATGTAATTTTTGGCTTAACGAAGTCGATATTAGATCTGGGTTCAGATCAATACGCTCATCAAACTTTATTTCAATTACTCACAGTAGGAAAACCAACAGGATCTGGAGAGTCCTAGGAAAAGGTCATAGGGCCCAAACACTCACCCCCCTTGGATACATTAACACGCAAGAACAGGGCGGTACTGACGATCAAGAACGCACAGAAAGTGTTACACTTGTAACCCTTGTAACACATTTATTGTAATAAAAATCCAATTAAGTCAATACTCTGGGGTCCACTGTCGTTGTCGGCAACTCTTTGCAGGCATGTTAGTAGGGTCCTCTACCCAAGAACAGGGACCATTTTTTGGACATCAAGGTGTAGTAACTGGCAAGTTAAGTGATATTAACACCACGTGGCTTATTTGGTGGCCTGGATGTTTGTTTTGGCATAGATGGCCTTGCAGGGCCATATGATTTTTTCACACAGGAGTTCTGTTACCCTTAAATTTATAAAGTTTTTCTTTGTATACAACTAAAATGATTCGTTTTTCCTTGAATGCCACTTCATTTTTATGACTGCTGTGTGGATGTGTGCATTTGTGTGTGTGTTTTTGCATGTGTGCTGTGTGACTTGGGAAATTAAATATAATGGTAAAAATGTGGTACATAAAAATTAAAATTTTTCAAAATGTGGGTATGACAGCAAAACAATTAAAATGTACAGGTTTGGGGGGGGGTTCTGCACATTGGGGTGGAAGTATGGTTATGTGCTGCCTATAAGCCCCTCATTTGTAGGCTCTTTTTTATCCCCCTTGGAGTAAAGTCATAGGGGGATATTTCGAGGGGTGCATGTCCGTATGTAGTATGTATGTTTTTGGATGTTATTGTATAGGTGTTCCAGTTTGGTTAGGTTTTCGTTTTTGCGTCTCTTTGAAAAGTTAAGATCCGATTTAAACCATTATTATGTTTCTCATTTCTTCTTCCATACCTATACATTTGTACATAGCTAATGCAATAAAACCATGTTAACCTGAAACAATGACATGAGTTTTTTAAACCATGACATGAGTTTTAACAGACCAGGACAGAGTGTTTCTGGGGGCTTCTGATGCTGAAGGATGTTCCATTCTTTGGGGTTCACATTATTTTGGTTTTGCTGTCTACTGTTGAAATTTTGTGGGTGTGGTTCTTGGTGTATTCTTTCCATTTCTTTGGTGTTTCCGGGCTCCTCGCTCATTTCTTTGGTTTCCTAGTGTCAACTGGTTCAATTATTTGAATCTTCCGGTGGGTTCACTTTTAAAATATTACAACGTTGCCGCTTGTCTGGCCAAAGGTGAATTTGTCCACACGGGGCCCGCTCCTTGCGTGTTTTGGTCTCCCCCCGTTGTGGTTTGGGGGTGGGGAGGAAGCCTGCCCAAATGGTCCTTCTGTCGCCCCTTCTTCCAGTAAAAAAAAACAGCATGTCCCTTTGAGTGCCAGTCGCTGTGGCGGCACAATGTGACGTCATCACCTTACAGCCAATGATGCTTCCCGATCGTCGTTGTTTGGTTTCTGGCGGAAGGTGACAAGCCTTCGCATTTTTCGCAGAGGAGCAAGACATGGTACGTGTGAAAATTTCCCCCCACACACCCAATGCAATTCTGGGTAGGGTGGGGGCGCCCCTGAAGGTGCTGGGCTGTTCGGGGGTGTGAGCTTGGCCAGAGCGAGTGTATGGCAGGCAGGGCGTCGGGTACCCTGGCGGGCTGGAATGATGTCACTACATACTTTACACAGTTCTGGTCAGGGTGGGCCCTTTGAGTTTGGACGGCTGTAGGGGTTTTTAGGGAAAATCATTAGTAGGTAGCGTCAGGACTCTTTTTTCCATATGGTTTGGGTTGTGTTTGAGGCAGATTCCGCTCATATGAGGGAATTGGTCTTGGAGCTGTTTTGATCGAGTCAGAGGCTCTTGAGTAAAGAGAATTGTGAAGGTCCTAAGCCCTGTGCGATGGGTTTTTTGGTTGTTTGAGGTGAACTCCACTTGCATGATGGAGTTCAGTTCTTTGATAACATTTTGAAGTGTTGGAATTGGGCCCTTGTACTTTAGATGACTAATCGTTCGTATTATTTGTGGTATTGTTAAGATGGGCAGTGGCCTGTTGTGCTAGTAATGGCATTGCGTTTGTTATCACTGGTATGTAATTTACTTGCTCTCTTGCCAGCTCCACGTTAATTTCCTTGCCTGGTGGATCACCATCCAAATTTGTTTTGTTGGTCAGGGCCCTCTGGGACAATGTTACCATTTGGTTTTTCTTACTTTTCACTAATGTTATCGAATCTAGTTTATTCAAACTTGAAGCCAGTTCAAGCCAGATCTAAAAACATTAATAATGAAAAGATTGGATGATTTCTATGCGGATACAATAATTTATCGGTCCGCTATCAGTTTTTTTGAAATAGTGCGCTCGTCGCCTACCACACTCGCACAATATTTTCAAACCTCATAGCTTGACCGATAATTCTTGTATCCTACTCAATCATCCAAGATCATATCAGACTTGGGGTGAAGGTGCATAGGGGTTCCTTCATATTTGGATGATGTCAAGGGTCCATGGACCCAGTCAAAGGTCCTCTGAGGTCTGTTCCAGTTCCCGTGTGGTTAGGTTTCGGTTTTTTTGGCATCTCCTTCGAAATTTAAGAAGTCCGATTTAACCAGACTTGGGGTGAAGATGCATAGGGGTTTCCTTCATATGTGGATGATGTCAAAGGTCATGGACAGGTCAAAGGTCAACGAGGTCATGTTCCAGTTTGGTTAGTTTTTGTTTTTTTCTGGTCTCTTTGAAAAGTTACGGTCCGATTTCAACCTAACGTGGGTCGAAGGTGCAATCCGGGGTCACCGTTCATATGTTGTTGGGTCAAAGGTAATCTGCGGTCATTTTCCCCTTGGGTAGGCTTTTCATTTTTCAGAAAATGCTACATTTCCTAGATATTATTCCATGAGAACAATTTATGAATTTTGATGCCTGCAACTGACATCTGTGCCACTAACCACCTTGTGTATAACTGCCATCTTGCCAGGGGGATCGCGGAAGTTTACTGCTCTATTTTTTATTCCTGACCCCCATTTTTAAGACCATTTCATTTAATTGACCCTACTTTTCATGTCCAAAACCTATCTACCAAATTTTCTTCAAAAACACTCAAAAGTAGCTGGAACTTGGGGAGATCGCAGCTTATTTTTCTGAAATTTTCTGAAAACCTAGTTTTTTGAACCCCATTTTTTGGCCTGGAACCCCCTCCTATTTCGGAGACCCCCATTTTTTGGCCTGGAATCAACCCCCCCCCCCCCCCCCCCCCCCCCCCCCCCCCCCCCCCCCCCCCCCCCCCCCCCCCCCCCCCACCCCCCGTACAGGTTTATTAAGGAACCAGAAACCAAATTGGAAAAGACCAAAAGTTGCAGGATATCCTGTACAACACATTTTATAAGTATTCGAGATGTTGCACCGCAGCACGTCGTGGATTTTTTTCGCTTTAAATGTGGTGTAGACATTGATGAAATAGAACTCCGGAAATGTTTGATGCGTCATAGTCCATTTCCGTTTTTCCTGCTATAGCACATTGGAAATTTAGGGGGGGTCACCATCAATAAGTTGCCGCCCAATGTGAACGACTATGGTGAGAGGGTCACAGATTAGTAATGAGCCGCCAATTTTGAAATCACTATCTATGAGTAAATTTGGTGTAGATTCAAATCTGGCATAGATTTCATAGCTGGTTTTACTTTTAGAGTTAATGTGGCCTAAATATGCGCCTTTGTTTCATTTGTGGGCAAATCTGGGGGTAATAATTCCAAAAGTAAGACATTTTTTGAATTTTCATCTTTTGGTCAATCAGAGGTACATAGTAGAACTTTAAACCAAATTAACCAATACAATTATGAACTCATTAGAAAAGTAATAAGTGAGGTACAGCCGCTTTAAAATGGTAATTGTACTTTTTTTGACACATTTTGACCCCCCTGAAAACCAATGCCGACATTCGACACCGCCCCTCTGCTTCAGATATGTTGAAGATATATCATTAAACAACTTTCCCTGAAAGAACTAGCTTGTCTTTATTTTTCACAACAAAATACACACTCAAAGTTACCACACAAAGGTATACATGCACAGAGGTCATTGTACATGCACAGCGTATATCACCATATACATTCTATGGGGATATCAGCAAAAGTATCTTGTTCAGAAAACAATGAAGACATCAAAACACCAAGCTGATTCTGTCAAGAATAGTTCTTTGATGATGTATCTTCAACATATCTGAAGTAGAGGGGTGATGTCATATGTCAACATTGATTTTCAGGGGGGCCAATACATGTCAAATTGCAAAATTAGGATTTTTCAATAGGCTCTAACTTGCTTATTACTAAACCTATGTACTGTACTTATTATTGTACTGGTAGAAAGTCCTGCAGTGTGACTCTGGTTAACAAGAAAACAGACATTAAAAATATTGTAAGAGAGTTCTGACCCCCCCCCCCAAACTTGTTCCCACATGAAAGATTTTGCATTTCTACACCCAAATAACTTTAAAAGTAAAGGAGCTATCACATTTTTGATGCCAGATTTGAATTCTACACCAAAAAAATTCCACAGATAGTGATTTTCAGAGTTGGGAAGGGTTCCATTACAAGTTTATGGCCCTCTCAAAATTGTCTTTTGCATCACACAGCATGTTTGATGGTGACCCCCTAAATTTCTAAATGCTCCTGCGGGAAAACGAAAGGCGGTATGAAGCTCAAAATTTCAGGATTTTCATTTCTCATCAATATCTATCATCACACCAAAAAAGGAAAAAAAAACCATGACATGCTGCGGTGCACATCTCGAGTGTTGACATGGAATAGCCCAGTTAAGGGACGTTAGGATATGGGAATTATCACTTAGCATGCCATTTGTTGCTTGTACCTATAAGTGGTTTCACTTCATTGCACAACTCAACACCACGCCTCTGGAGTAAGCCACAGCATCCTTGATGCTCTCGTTTTACAGTATTTTTATGTCAGTTGTCTTCTAAGACAAAAATCACCTTGATTGAATTGGAAAAAGAAAGCAATAAGGTTCTCTGGGAATGGTCTCTTTTTCAAATCATCTTGTACTCTTTTCAAACATCTCTTGGAAGTATCCATGGCCTCATCTGATTTATACCCCCTCCACAATAAATGTAAGATTTATATATCACATAAAGTGTAATAGCAATTGTTGTATGTGTGCCTGTTCTTAATATGTAGATTGGATCATCTTAGCAAGGTATGGGATTTTGTATTTTTTTGTCCATTACAACTGCATGGTTTGTGGGCACAGCTGTGATTCAAGCTTTTATTCAATGCAAAACGTGCAACATCAAACTGAAATTACTGAAAAAGTTCAAATATGTTTTTCTTTTTCAAGCATGTTGAGCCATATTACCATAAGCAAAACAGGTGGTGATATGACATGGATGTAAGACCTCCGGAAATTTCAGGATTTCCAGAAATTTGGCCATAAAAAAATATGGAAATGTAAAAAAAGATTTTTTTTTTTTTTACATTTATGGACTTGGGTGATGTTATTTCAGTATTTTAAAAGCATACCCACATTGTTTGGTAGGGATATACCCCTTTAACTCCAACTCCTTCTATAGCCTTTTGTTTGGATGATTCCTGCCCGATTCCCACGTAAAAGATTAGTGTCACGCTGGCATTTGGCCGCTGAGCAAATGGCACCTCAATTTTCAGGAAATCAATGATATGCCCCCTTACATCCCTGGATATGATCATGAAATGCAGTGAGCACGGCGGTCACGCGTAAGTTGTCCAGATTGTTGTGCACACACCAGCTCACAACTTGCCGTGACCCCAAGTATGTATGGCGAATAGCGGGCTCGAGGAATCCAAATTTTTATGGTGAAAATGGTCATGTATGAAATAAATTCGTGACAACTATTCTTGAAATATATGAAACTAGTGTATGATATCAAATTTATATTAAAATTTACTGAAAAACATGTTTTTTTTCGATCGTTTTGTCGACCAATTTTTACTATATTTTTGCGTGCACTAACACCTATAAAATCACCGATTCCACATATTTAAAAATACACAGCAAGACAGGTTTATGTTTCAACTTTCGTAAAAATGTTTCATTTTAAGTGGAAATTGGATGAGAAAACTAAGACCACGGTGAAATCACGGATAGTGTGTTTTGTTAACAACAAAAACTCAAAATTAAGCTAATCGTTGCTTTAAGCGTAACGAATGGTTTTATTAATGTGCGACTCTAAAGCGTGTGCTGCGTAATGGTAAAATAATGCGCTGCCTACGAACGTAATGCACAAACGGCGTGCTCGCCGTTTGTTCATTTGTTTGTTCGTGTACTTAGGGGTAAGCATGAATACCGTCAAATTTTTGTGAATCTTGCCTACTTTTGAACCGTGGTTTCATGCCATGAAAAATGGCCCACAAAATGCTAGCAGGCCAACGTCTAATATTTTAAAAATAGCATACTCGAACTTCAAAACTTTGGGATAAAGTTAAGACCACGGTTAGAAAATATCTGTCGGAATAATTCTTGAAATCATGGATTTTTTCATTTAAACGTTAATTTCATTTTAATTTGATTAAATATAATCAAATGATATAGTTAAGCCAACCTTCTACACATTACAACATGCCATCACTTCTTCTGGTCCAACCAACATGCAAGGCCGAGTATATTTGGTTCAAAACAATGGGAAAAACGACCATTTACGAAAATTTCCGATAAATGCCACGCGTGAATTTGGCAAAATCTTGCACAGAAGCATGATAAGAAAACCGGGTCAAACGCCGTCTACAACACGGTGACCTTGTACGGACTGACTGCCCCTTTAAAAAGCCATCTGCATAATGAGGCTCAGTCTAATAATAGTCGCTATCGATTTAGTGATCATTATTGTATTGATTATGTTACCTTCTTCTACTTTCTACTTGTCTTAAATTGCACAATTCCGACACATGATATGAAAATCATCGGTGTACCTCACTCTTGTGTATTTGCTAAAGATGGAGCAAGTCATCTGTAATCTTCTGGTAGACATACTGGGTTTATTTTATTACTGCTTGGAGCATCTCTCCACACTAAGTGGTAAAGGATGTTCATGTTCCACTATACAACTGAACAGATAATTAGTGATATTTTATTATCTTAGGTATTCAGTCAGACTGGTTTGCATGTTTGCAGAGGTATTCTGTTTGATTATCAGTATCATGTAATCTTAAACTCACTGAAACATTCCTTTTTGTTTGTATTAGTGCCCGTTTGCAAACCTTGAGGAAGAAGGCGTGTACAGAATAGTCCCATACCTAGGGGTTATTCGTCCACACCTTAGTGTATGCTTTCAGAAGTACCAGCAAGAAAAACTTGCTCATATTCTTATGATTGCTATTGGCACATTGGCTGACTCAGTGGGCACCATCTAAATCACCTGTAAGTTTGTAAAAGAGATGATACCTGAAAGTATTGGTGGTAAGAGATGGTCAACCCTGAAAGCATTGAAATGGGTAAAATGAAGTATTGTGTAAGAGATTGTTATGCTGACAATATGTGTAAGTGATGGTGAACTGAAAGTATGTGTAAAGATGGTTATGGTGGAAGTATTGTGAAAGTGATGATTAACCCTGACAGTAATTGTGTAAGAGATGTTACCCTGATAGCAATTGCGTAATTGAAGGTTCACATGAAAGTATTGTGTAAGAGATGATTAACCTGAAAGTATTGTGTAAGAGATGATTAACCTGAAAGTATTGTGTAAGAGATGGTTAACCCTAAGTATTGTGTAAGAGATGGTTAACCTGAAAGTATTGTGTAAGAGATGGTTAACCCTAAGTATTGTGTAAGAGATGGTTAACCCAAAAGTATGTAAGAGATGGTTAACCCAAAAGTATTGTGTAAGAGATGGTTAACCTGAATTATTGTGTAAGAGATGGTTAAATGAACGTTGTGTTGTAAGAGATGAGTTAACCTGAATTATTGTGTAAGAGATGGTTAACCTGAAAGTATTGTGGTAAGTGATGATAAACCTGATGACAAGTTTGTGTAAGAGCTTGTTAGCATGTAAACATTGTGAGATAGTTCACAAGCCTAAGTATTGTGTAAGAGATGGTTAACCTGAAAGTATTGTGTAAGAGATGGTGAACTTGGTTCGTTCATATTATGTGATACAGATTTTTCGTTGAGGGAGTTAAGGGATTTAAAAATATGTGAAATTCAAAGTTTGAAATTGAAAACAGTAGGTTCTGTCTAAAATTGAAATTACTAATGATCTTCTACGTGGAAATATGTTATTTTTATAGGGAGATGCCATCTGATGACAAAAAAAATAAAGAAGTATTTTTTAAATCAGATGAGGGTGAATAGAACAGATTAAAAAAAGAATTTTGTTACCATGAAAATGTGCTCATATCTATAATACTTTATCTCCCGTACCATGACAACAGAATGAATGGTCACCACTGCTATCTTCCATTTATGTTACAGGAATTTATTTCAACATGTGATGGCCAACCATGATAGAGAAGTGGAAACACACTCAAGATGAGGACACAGGGATCTCTTTTCATCTACTTGCAGTGTCTGTCCTCTGTGCTACGCGCTACAGTCGGGATTTCTCCCCTACAGTGAGCCAGTCTACCAGAGAGTTGGTGTGTCACTCACAGAGAAGACACTCTTGCAAAATAGCTGTAAGTTACAAATTATAACATTTGCGTAGCGAAGTAGAGATGAAATACATTGTTTTTTTAGATGCCATTTTATGATATTGGTGCCATTTTTTGGGAAAGGATAAAATGGAATGTCAGTTATGGAATTTTTTCATAGTTGTGAGTTATTTGGCCTTCTTGTTATATAGTTACTGTTCATCAATGGACAGGAAATCTGAAAAATTGCATTGTAGTGAAGAATGAATCTTTTGTTAAAGTCAGGTGTATATAACAACATGCACCTAGTTGCGAGAAGAGAGAGAGCGAGATGGGGGAGAGCAATGTTGATAGGAAGAATACTGAGGACTTGATGTAGGTGTTGGGTTTGGAAGAAGCGGTGGGACCGGTTGGCGAGGCGAATGGTGGTACTTGGGGAAGGATGAGAGCAGCAGGTTGAAGAAGGTTTGAGTTTGATGTGGCGGTTCAAATAGGAGGGGGACACCAAAGAAGACATTGGCAGAAGCAGGTAGCGGAGAGTTGGGAGGTGAGTGGGTGGGGAGGTGAGGGAGGAGGATGTGCAAAAGGGGAAGGGGTGTAAGGGCATTGCTGCGCGTGTGAAGTAAATCAGCCAAACCATGTCAACAGGGACAAAACCAGATTTAAAACGTTGGTTTACTACTTTTACTACAAAGTGACAATTGGCAGCTTTTCAAAGTTAATACATATCCAACTTTTCTAGGTAACAAGGGGAGCAAGTTATATATTACAAATCCTTTTTTAACCCGATTATGAATTGGTAAACTAGGTCTTGAAGTTAGTGACGTTATCTGATGTGTATTTTATTTTCTTCACAGGAATGCAATGCTCACCCTGAGGTGATGGAACCCTGACAAGGATTTCATGATAGTTGCCCTGGATCTCCTCAGTGGTCTAGCAGAGGGCTCTTGAAGGACATATAGAAACACGTGTTGCCTATAGCCAATTTATGACGCTGCTCTTTCACGGTATGCCGGTTAAGCCGATTACTCTTGATAAGATGAATTGTACAATGTGGTCAATGATAATAATAAAGCCATGATGATGAATGATGATGAAGATGGATGATGGATGAGGAGGATGAGAGGATGATGAGGATTGAGGGCTTGATGAGGATGGAGGAGGATGATGCGGATGCGGAGGAGGAGAGGATGTCGTCAAGAGCCCTCAATATCATCAGGAGCCCTCAATATCATCAGAGCCCTCAATATCATCAGGAGCCCTCATCCAGAGCCCTCAACATCATCAAGAGCTCTCACTCATCAAGAGCCCCATCATACTTTTTACCTCCCGTTTCCACTATTATTCCGCCAACCCCCCTTCCACCCCAATCACCCTACTTCTTATACTACTCCTTCACCCCACCTTAAAGAGCCCTCCTCATCCTCCAAGAGCCCTCCTATCTTCAAGAGCCTCACATCATCAACGAGAGCCCTTCAACATCATCAAGGCCCTCCAATTTCATCAAGAGCCCTCCTCATCATCAAGAGCCCTCCCTCTCATCTCAGAGCCCTAATCATCATCAAGAGCCCTCAACCATCATCAAGAGCTCTAAAACATCCATCAAGAGCCCTCATCATCATCAAGTCAAGAGCCCTCAACATCATCAAGAGCCCTCCTCATCATCAAGAGCATCAAAACAACTTAAGAGCCCTCCTCATTCATCCAAGAGCCTCAAAATCATCAAGGAGCCTCCTCATCATCAAGAAGCCTCATCATCATTCAAGAGCCCTCATCAGCATCAAGAGCCCTCAACATCATCAAGAGCACCCCTCATCTCATCATCAAGAGCCCTCATCATCATCAAGAGCTATCAACCATCATCAAGAACTCTCAACATAAGCAAGGCATCATCATCTCAAGAGCTCTCAAAAATCATCAAGAGCCCTCATCATCATCAAGGCTCTCACCATAATCAAGAGGCCATTCATCATCATCAAAGAGCCCTCATCATCATCAAGAGCCCTCTCATCATTCAAGAAGCCCTCATCATCATCAAGAAAGCCCTCATCTCATTTCACGCGCCCTCTCTCAAAGAGCCCTCATCATCAAGAGCCCTCATCATCAAGAGCCTCATCATCATCACGTCAGAGCCCTCATCGTCAAGAGCCCTCATCATCATCATCGCAAGATGCCCCTCAATCCTCAAGAGCCCTCTCATCTCATCGTCAAAGAGCCATCATATTCAAGGCCCTCATCATCAAGAGCCCTCCCTCATCACAAGAGCCCTCATCATCAAGATCCCTCATCATCATCATCCTCATCAATAAGAGCACGGATCATCATCATCAAGAGCCCTGATCGCATCATCACATCATCATCATCACTATCATCATAACCATCATAATGCATAATCAGTTCATTCACCATTCATCATTCACCACCATAATCATCATCACCACCTCATAGAATCATCACCAATCATAATCATCACAACATCATCATCATTTCACATCATGGATCATCATCATGCTAGGAGAGGTAACATTTCCAAATGTGGGAATATTTCTGTTTTATGGACAACAACAGAACACGTAATAGTTTACACATTTTTCCAGCACTGCTCAGCGATTGAAATATGTCTGTATATGATATTTTTAGTGATACTTTTTCATTACTATGTTTATTTGTAGGTTAGGATAAAGATTGCCGAGGTCCGTCAGAGCTCCTTTGCTCTTTTGGGTGATCTCACCAGGAGTGCTTTCAACATGTCAGGACCTTGTATAAGGTGAGTACATACACCCATCTATGCTACCTATAATTGTTGAGTATTAAAAGAAAAGAAGTGAGGAGCAGAGACTTATGGTCCGCTTCCCATTTTTTAAGTGGTCTATCTGTTTTAATCAGATATAGAAAGACTGCATACTGGCAATCTGTGGTGTATATTTATCAATGTTGTGGTTGACCTTCTTATATAAATCATAACTTCACAGTGCAAATATTTAAGTTCATACGTGGTGTATTTAAGTATTGTTCAAGTGGGCATATAATAGGGGTAAAGGATACTAGCGCTGAAGTGCAAGCACATTGACCCTAATTTAAAACAAATTGGCCAAAATTTATTCCAAAGTGGTTGCAATCCCTCAAAAGTCAGGATGAAAATACAGAGTTTATTCTATGTCATCCCGATTTTCCGAGACTGGGGACGAGGGGCAGATATAACAACTTGCATCCCCATCCACCCAGTTTGAAAACCATCTGGCAACTAGCCATATGAAAGACTTCTCAGATTTATCATTTGCAAAGCATGAGTTTGATATTTTAAGCAACCTTGGTCTACGATATCACCTGTAATGTGAAATTACAGAACCACTTGCTGGCCTAAATTAAAATGCTCTGCTAAGTATATCAATGGTGGAATGTAAATGTAGATATAGTTCATGTTTTGGAACCTGTTGCCTGATGTTCCACATTTCTACTGGAAAACTGAGTGAGAACTTGTAACAGTGCTGTTCTATTTTTCTATTTGCATTCTCTCTTGATTTGAGAGCCTGGCCTTACTCGCCACCAAATTCATCGGAACCAAATTTGTTTTTTTAAAGTTAGAAGTGATATGCATTTCAACTTCCTATTCACTACTCTGCTAGTATTGATGACTAACCATTAAGGTGTGTCCCATGTGTAGCTCAATATTCCTAAATAGATCTAAGATCATTTTTCCCTAATATGTTGTCACCTCTTAACATTTCAAACCAAAGAATGTGTCTTCATTTTAGATTTCCACATGCTTTCAGCTCTCAGATGTCAAAATTCAACAAAATACAGGGGTTTTCATATTTTTACATTCGAATTTTCTAGTGAAACCCTACCTCCTTTTTCACATTTTTTCTGCAAATTATGAAAGCATGTACTCTTTCTAATTTCCCTGCTGCGGTAATAGAAATACTTATAACTCCAGATATGACATTTTTTTCCCAAAAAACATGATTTTAACACACCTTTTTGGAAACAAATGTCCTATCTTGATTTATAAGTTTTCCTATTTACCCGCACAGGGAAATTATGAAAGAGGTCACCGCTGTTCAATAATCTGCAGAAAAATGAAAATATGAGGGCGGTTCACCAGAAACAAATTCAAACGTAAATATGAAACCCTGTATTTGTGATTGTTGACATCTGAAGTCTGACCCCAAACTACAGAAATGTACAAGAAGACACATTCTTTTGGTTTGACATTGGTTTTGATGTGACAATATTGGGAATATGATCTTTAGACCTATTTAGTAACTCTTGTTACACATGGGAACCACCTTAAAATGGGCATTTTTTGTCTTTTGGGGAAAGAAGCGCGGAGTTTTAAAGGCTAATTTTGGGACAACAATGATAAAAATGCACAAGACTTTCATATGATATCAAAATAATTACTAATTCAGGTAAGGGGGAGGAGGGGGCAAGGCAAGGGCAGGCAAAGACAGTCGGAACAAGCACATTTGATCAGTTCTTTCCGTTCTTCCTCTTTTCTCAGGGAATTGATACCTATATTGGGACAAAACCTAAATCCTGAGTTTATATTGTGTGTAACAATGGTTGCCACTGGGCTATTGGAGATGGTCTCAATTACAAATGCGACTAAGAAACAGGGAAGTTAATAAGCACATTTGCTTAGTAGGATTTCATTTCATGGTGTACAATTATTTTCTACCCTGTGGGCCCGCACACAAGCAAATGTTAAAATTAAAAACAAAAACAGATTATTTTGAGCAGGTTAAAACATTTGGTTTACGAGTAAAACGAATTCTTTAACCACAAACCCAAATTGGAAGCACTAAACTAACATGCTGGCCTAGGGGTTTAGTGTCGCCTCACAGGCGGAGGTCGCCGGTTCGAAAAACCCGGCCGGGTCATTCCCAAGGACTTTTAAAGTGGTATCCTTACTTGCCTGTATCAGGTGCTTGGGCATTTTATAAACTCTCTGCCAAATTGTTCAAGTTATTTACCATGCACCGCATGGACGTGCGCGTTAAAACAGAAGAAATGATGCCGATTGGCTGTTGATTAGATTGGCCTCCCCATTGGTTAAATGCACCCATAGTCTCCGACCCTTTGTATGCAGATATTGCGGCGCGTGCTGTTGCCGACCTCCTGAAACAATTCTGGCAGCAACTTTAGAATGATGTAGGGAAGAGAAAAGAAAACCACAGAACCACCACCAGAAGACTAACCCCCTACGTAGCTTTAACGATCTTTTTTTGGCAGATTTAGATTGCACAGGCCTAGGGTTATGGAAACGAAGATAGCCGCTGGACCTATGTACCATTCTGCAAGGGAAGGACCTGTATTACCCTAAAATTACAGATTGCAACTGCACAATGTGTCCGGGTAGCCTATTATTGTCAAGCTGATAATACTTGATTTAAACTTTCTTCTTTCAGGCAAAGAATTCCAAGTTAAGGATTTCGTTTAGAAAATTGAGGTGACTTCTCCGCATGTAGTGCTGTGATGTACACTAAATCCAGACTTGAATGTGATGCATTTTTTTGTTTCTTTATTTTTATTCTTTGATAATTTGAAAAGGTGGGTGCTGTGAACTGAGGGAGTACATACCACACGTGTTGAACCAATCTGATGAAATCATCAATCGACCCAACACTCCAAAAACACTATTGGAGAATACAGGTAAGATAATGAATGCTTGAGCTTACACACCTCATGATACAGTATGAAAACAACCGGGAGTGTTGTACCACCTCAGAATGTCAGGTGATGGGAGTTGTGGTGCCACTTCTGACTAAAGACAAATAGTTTGGGAATAATTAAAAATAACACTTAAAAAAGCATTTAGTCAAATGGTATATTGCTTGCAGTGCCAGGGGAATGGTTTGTTGCCCTAATAAATGATCACAGTTATTCTAGCTATATGAATTTAGACAATTATGTGTTCGAAAAAGACCAAAATTCCGGAGATGTCCTGTGAACGTAGAAGCTCCACCAACCTCATAAATTTTCAAAGCTCCAATATCAGAAGTTTGATGTTAGTATTTGTGTATGGCTGTTAGTTGTCGACCCTCATGTGTTACAAGCTCAATGGCCCACAGTTTTTTTTCCTCAATGCCACAGGTCTAAGAGGTCCTGGACACAAGCACGTAGGGTCACAAGAGTTAGCGCTGGGAAAAAAAACAGTAAAAGAATTGTCATAGAAAAACACTTGGTCATATATTTAATTTAGCCTCAGTTACCATGGAGGAACTATTTGTCAATAGTTTAATTGCATAGTTCCCAACTATGATTTCTAAATTATTTTAGCAAAGTTTGTTCTAAGATGCAATGGTAAAGAGGTCTCAATCCTGTGTAAGATGACCCAGAGAAAAAATATGTTATGAAGTGTAGAACCAGACAATGCATAGAGTAGGAAAACCTGATTGACTGACAAATGTTAACTGATAGAAGAAAGTGAAAAAGTGAAATTTGTTAGGAAATGCATACAACCAGTGTGATATGAAATCAAAATTAAGATTTATTTGACAAAATGTTTTTGATCAATTCCCATGAGATGAACCACCATTCATGCAGCCACACATCTGAACAATCAATCAGATCAGAGCTGAGCATTCTGTGAGTGTAAAAACTGTTTAGATTATGCAAGTTCGATAGCCCAATGTTGATCTTAGTGATGGTAAGACATCCACAAATTAGGTGTATTCTGTGATAAGAGCATAATGATGATGATGTTAAGCCTGAGAGGACAGTTATGTTGTGTTCCAAGACAAAGAGTGCATGCCTGGTTGTATATGAAGACTTATGGTTCATCATGCTGGATGAGAGAGAAGTTGAGCACAGAACAGAACTCTTCAAATCTGTTAGAAGCAATTTGATGCAACTGCTTATGTTGAATTTATAGTACAAGTAGCAGTTTTCAAAACCATGTATTGAATTTTGTGGCTGGCGTTGTTACTTGGACAAGCAAGCAACTAGGCTCATTATACGTGGATTTATCAAAGTAGTTTGAACCAATAAGTCTTGTTTAATAACTCATGCTCTTTGATGGATTATGATTCCAGTTTTTGCTACTAATTTTTTATGACACAATGTACTACTGTAAATGATTAATGAGAGTATCAGAAATTGCTATGTGGCCGTCCGTGCTTCCCCACATGCTCTGCAGTAGTTAAGACAATATTGAAACAGCCTTTTAAACTCGCCCCACAACTCGCCTGTTATAATATAGCCACACAGTGTTGTACAACAAACTTTATAGGGGTTTTGTCGTTTTTCCGTCCAGCCTACCATTAAAATAAAATTGGACCTCAAGCTTCTCAACAGAAAAACTGCACTGTGCTCAACTTCTTGCATATATACTGAATACTAGCACACATCTCAGTGGTTAACTTACCATTAATTGTGAATGACTGGGTCTTGGAGCTCAAAATAAGTGGTGCAATCCAGGGACTTTGCCATGAAAATTGCATGAGTTCACCGATACCTCTTTTGACCATTTTTGTTGTTGATGAAACTGGATATTTTACTTGTAATGGAATGCTCTTTGAAAAAGGGGTTATGACAGATAAATTGCCAAATATTCAGGGGTAATGCAGACTTGTAAATAGTGACATTTATTATGTCTGGAATCAAATCTGAGACGCATTGCCCTGCGCCGATTGCAGTGAGTGTTTGCGCCGAGCGTAGCCCGCAACAAAAGTACGATTGACCTCTGCTTAATTGGCCAATCGCGCTAACGTATTTACGTTACAAGGACGTTGTTACTAGGTCAAGTGCAGCTGTGCATACACGGTCAACGCACAACATTTTAACGACGCGTCTCAGATTTGATTCCAGACATAATATGTTTATGTACACTCTGAAAAGACATTTGAACCCCATCCGACAGCATTTGCATGTTTCCTGAATTGGGAATATATTTGAACCCGCTTTGACACAATCCTAAGAGGTTAAAGACCTTGGAGCCCACTATTTTGAGCATTGCCTGGTGTATTACTGATGCATTTGTTACCAAGGATTGGTGCTGATGATGGCATGCTGGCAATCTTCTAGTGGGATCTAGTATTCCAAGTCTACCAAACTCATCTAAATGTCTGAAAAGTAACAACAAAATTATTGGATATATTAGTTATCTTCCATCAAACCATCGCTACCCAACTGTTCGCAGTTGATGATTTTTCTGTTCTTTTTAATTTTACTTTTTATATTTTTATTGGTTGTAAATAGGGTTATATGTTATATGTGTGCTAAGGTTCATAATTGTTTTGGGTGTATAATTGTCTTTATACTCAGTTTTTGTTTCGTATTGGAGAAGGTTATGATTTTAAATGATATGTAGCAATTAGTGTGTTGATCATGTTTAAATCCTCGGTTACAAAGTTCTCACATTATCTGTAAACCTTGTCATAAATCTGAACTGCTCGCACTGATTATGACAAAATTTTGAATGCAAAGGAAATTACAGCTTCTTGTTCTGTTAGTACAGTGTTGTCACTTTCGGAACGTTTGATTATCTGTAATGCTCAAATTAAGACAAAATTGTGACCCACTCCTTCACAAACCAGGCAACAAGTTGCTAGTGAAAAAACACCCCCCTTTGTGCAATAAAAGTTGTGAATACAAAATTATCACATAAGAACTCAAAAACAGTCGGTTCAAGGCTATAGCTTGCCTCGCTATTCAAATTCAACCAACCAAGTGGGCAGACAAGTGTCTACATGAAACACACGTAACTGTTAGCATTCCAGTCTTTTGTCTGAAAGCAAAGACTACCTTTCAGAGAGGCAAAAGGTCATATGTGGGGATACAGCATTTTTGTCAGACATAAAAAATCCATCACTTGGCTAGGGGGATTAGTCCATATAAAAGGCACTTAAAGGCATACTTGTTTTCACGGTTAAAGATGAATGAAACTGGGGATAAGATATCTCTGTCGGGTTTCTGATCAAGAGGAATAAGTCACTGCGACTTTTCCTGGGTTTGTAGCAGTGGGTCACAATTTGATTTGGCATTTTTCTCTCCCTGGTAGATCAACGTGACATACTTTTCAAAAGTCGATTTGATTTTTAAAGGCTTCATTGAAATTATTTTCCAGGCCTTAAATATTTTTGGGCTATTCGGGCCTGTTTTGATATGGCTTAACCTATATAACCATTGTCAGTGATTAGTGATCATAGAAGCACTGTGTGCAACTTCTTCTACTGTAAAAATCCAGATGGAATGAAAAGAATTGACATATAAGAATGAATATTAAGATATGGGCAAGCTTAATTTCAATACTCTTAAAAAAGATAATAAAAACCCTTTGTCGTTTGTTTCAATGCATATGCAAAATTGGTGTCCAAAAAAGGATAAACGGGTTCACTCCCTGGCTCTATAAGGACCTGCTGTAAATTAACATTAGGATATTAACTTGTTATGCACTATCATGGTAAGCACTGCATGGCAGGGCGGCTAACAGCCTTCGGACGGTGAGAATGTGCGTGAGGGACTTTGTAGTGAGCATTCAAGCACTTGCGAAGGGAGTTTGTTTTAAAATGCATTGGTAAGGTATTTTACAGGAGGAAAAACAGCATTACCAGAAGCTGACAGTTCATTTCTTAGGAATGGTTTACGTTACGAATAATCTCTACTACTAAAAAAAGTAGATCGTCTGTTTGTCTGCAGTGCATTTGTTGTGTCTTTGATATTATGGCGCTGACACGCTGTATTTGGCACTATGGGTGGGGATCCACAGTGTTGTTATTGGTCAAAGGGTCCCCTAGGCCGAAGAAAAAAAGAAAACCTGTTGGGAAGGTTGACAGAGGAAGAATCGCGGCCCTGGCGAGTAGGATGGTCGGTCGGCGGTGCGGAATTTTTTCTTAATTTTTTCTTTTTCTGGAGCTCAAAAATTGGCTAAAATAGTCCAAAATCTGAAAAAATCAAAAGAAAAGAAAAAAAAAATTAAAAAAAAAAAAAAAATGGAAAATAAAAAAAAAATTACTAATTTTTCTAACAAATATAAATTGACAAAAAAAAAAAAAAAATAAAATTGATAAATTTGGGCTTTAAAAACAGGCTAATTTATGATTTTGGAAAAACTAAAAAAAAAAAAAAATATGCAAATTAAAAAATCAGTGGTCGGTTGTCGGCCCATAAAATGTTTTTTTATTTTCGTCCTCGCCTTCAAGGGTTAATTTGCTTAGAATGGCCCTTCTCTAAACAACCAAATTGGCCAAAAGATGGTTGACCTGAGCACGAATATGCTGTTGAGGCTAAGGTCCACAAACAGGTCAAAGGTCACACAGGTTTAAACTTACAATAGTTAATGACATTTTTACAGAGGGTATATATGAGCTTGGGGAAACTTGGAAATGGAGTTTTTGGAGTTTTGGAATTGGAAATACACCTGGGAAAACTGGAAAAAAAAAAAACCCAGTGGTAGTATAAGAAAAATCCTTTCACAAAATTGGGAATTGGTTGTGTTTTCTGGATCTTAAGCTAAAATAGTCACTTTTCCACAAATATGATGATGAGAGGATATTCGATTGATGTATGGCCAAAATGTCTGTGAGTATCCCATCCAATGTTATGTGGTGATTCAGTATACATGTAAAGTGTCTTGTCTTTCACATTATTCAAACAACGGGATGGCGTTGCAATGTTTACCTTATACATACAGAATTTTTTATTATAAGTTCCTGGTTAGAATGCTAACAAAGTCTAATCGTGGCTTCATAGTGTGCCACAAAGACCACAATAATTTTCACATTGAGGTGGTGGATTATAAAGAGCAGAGAGGGATTTTTTCGAAAGGTTCCGAGGAAAAACAAGGCTGCACAAATTAAATTTAGCTGAGGAGCGGGTGGCGAGTGGTGTTAGATTTTGCAGGTATAATACTTAATAAGAACACAACTGACCAAATTGACAACTATTGTAGTTGGGACCTTACACTAAACCCTGTCAATCTCAATTCTAAAGAAGGTTACATGGGATAATTGATGTAATGTTTTTGATTCGTATGTGAGATATATCCACACAAAAATCCCACACATAAATGAAGCAGGTGAACGAAGACAAGTGAAATTTTTAAAGGGGTAGGATAAAACAGGCATTTGTCAGAAGAGTGTGATTTGAAATAATCTTGTCACCAAGGCAACTCTTTCCATTACATATAAGGCATTAAAGAATACACAGTCCCAACCTTCAACCTGGGTGTGGAGGGAGAGGATGGGGCAGCCAGATTCATACTGTATTTGCTAGAATTTTTGCTGTGGCTTTACTTTCACACACATATTACACCATGAAATTAATAATGCAAAAATATAATTGCAACATTGCAGCTTGGTGCCTGTAACAAAAGGCTGACAACCTGATTATACTCATTCTTTTCCTGGGGCAGTATGAATTATAGATAGTGGCACATAAAAATATATATACATGCTATCCTTTATTCCTATTAATTAGGTTTGATTAATTTATCATTGGAATTGTTTTCATTAGAAGACAACTTTCTCATCGATCTATTAAAGGAATTGAACAACAATCACTGAAGTAGCAGCCACCATTTTACAATATACAGTGTAAGCGTATTTTAACTGTGTAGTGCGTTCTGCTAGCGTACTACGCACTGGCCTGTGATTGGGCGCAAGTGCACCTTGACAACATTTGCAGATGCTGAGTGGATCAGTCGTGTGCGATCAGTGCATAATTTGCACAGCCCTAGCCCCGGAAGTGGCATGACGAGCAGACTACGCGGTAAAGGAATTGTGGCTTAGAATTGCATCATGTTATCATTTGCAAGCACATGTCAATGATTGCACCATCTAATCAAATCTCAAGTGGGTAAAGTCTAAGCCACAATTCCTTTAACACGTAGCATGCTCGTCATGCCACTTCCAGGGCCAGGGCTATGCAAATTATGCAACTGATCGCGCACGATTGAGCCACTCGGCATTGGTGATTGTTATCAAAGTGCACTTGCGCCCAATCACCGGCCAGTGTGTAGTACGCTAGCAGAATGCACTACACGCTTAAAATACGCATATATTGTAAAAGGAATGGTGGCTTCTACTTTAGTTGAAAATCTGTGCCCTTTGGTATATCTGCATGTTGAAGCCTGGCTACTAAATTAGAATGGGCTATGCTTCTATAGAGCCTCTAATTAAAATCAGATCAGCACACTTGATTTACACATAGTTGTAAACCTGTAAAATAACTTGGCCAAAGCTTCATAAATTTGATTTGTTATTTTCCTTTTCAATGTTTGTAACTAAAAAAAGTTTGTAGTTAATTATGTTTTCTTTGTTTTCTAGGTAATAGCACCCTCTTTACACTGAAATTTCTTCATAATGATTGGACCTCTAACAACAGATTATCTTTTCTTCCCCTTCTGCATGACTCGTCCATCTCTCTTCGTTATGCACCAAACATTCAAGTGTTCCATTTTGTTGACCGCCATCTAACTGGCAAGCCACTTAAAATTTCCGCTTTTGGGTGTCATCCAGATATATTGTATGTATTTTTTTTATTTCGTTGATGCTTTTTTGTAATAATAATAACAGCCAATTTTAAGAAACTTGTAATGTGGTGGGCGTTGTATCAGTGACTAAACGCATGTTCTATCTGCGCATCACAACAAATGTGACAATTTCAGTGCTATTAAGTTCTAATTAGCATATTTGTTCTGATTATGGCTAAAATAGAATGGCAGCCCAAAACGCTCTATTTGATAAGGCAAGCACAAAGCCAAGACTGTAAATTCTAGTGTAATATTGATTGTTAAAGGTGCAACGAAGATTTTGAGGCACCCAAATTGGCCTATATAGTAATTTCAAATAGATTAGACGACTCAATCGATTTCTAACCTTGTATTATCCCACAGAAATGTCTTAAACATAAAAATGGTGATTTTGATTTGCTTATAATTTCAATGTAACTAGACTGAAGTTCGTATTTGCTTCTATATGACATATAAATTGCAACAATTTTGGTACCAAAGAACCATTTCTTTAGCTTAATATAATCCTTTCAGATGGGGATATTAATTTTTTGATGGAAAAAGCTTTACAGCGGGGGAGAATCGGGGCAAAATCATAACTTTTCAAGTTTTTAAAGGACACCTGATAATGTGAAATCCCTTGTTGCACCTTTAAGAGTTACAGGATTCCAGTCATACTTTTGGGCTAAATTTTTGTTAATTATTCGGAATGTGACAATTTTTTGTCCAATATTTTAAAATAATAGTACCCCACTTTAGAAAGCATTTTTCCTCAAAAAGGGGCATGAGAAGCAATTTATGTATGTAACACTGTTAACATCTGTTTATATTAAAATTTATAAAAAAAGAAAAATTAAAAAAAACATTCATATAAAATAAATCTTTTCAAACAAGCCAATGATCAATCCAAAATCAGTCAACATTTTAAAGGTAAATTTTGCTGTTTGCTGATCACTCAGTTCAATTTCTACAGTCCACACCTTTTATTATTAAAGGAAATATTTATTGAGCTTCCATTAATTCAGAGGCATGTCACTGATTTGTTAAGTTGAGCTATATGACATTTAAACCATCATTCTTTTTGTGGTTGTGGAAAATGTCTGTTTTCGCTGTCAATTAGAAATCCATGTCATTAATCTCTTGCTTGCACATTGACGTAATATACATTTATGTGTTATTATTTGAATAGATACAAGAGTACAGTGATGTATGTGTCTCAAGTTTGCAAAGTATTATATTGAATTTGTTGGCTTATATGAAGTCTACAACTTGAAACGGTGCATAATATCCAGAAACTATTCATATACAGACTCAAACTTGCCGTTCTTTCTCTTCCCCGGTTGTGAAATCTGGAGTTTTTCAAATAAATAATAAATCCAGTGTTTATAAGTTTGTTGATGGATAGAAATTTGTGGTTAAACTTGTTATTATTACCTCAGTGCCTTGAATCTCGAGTGATACGAGTCCACAGGTCATAGTTTTCTCAGGCAATTTCCCAATGCAATTTTGGCAGTGAGATAGATTTTCGGGTTGAATTTGCTAATATATCTGTGGAAGAATGAAACTGATTTGTAATTCATTGTAAATAATTACCTATTCGCCTGAAAGTTGATCTCATCGAGAGATTAACCGACAGTGGACAATTTCAGTTTTTATAATATCAACCTGCTTTACTGTGTTACTGGTTTTTTAAACTGGGACAAACCCTTCTTCCAGCTCCTTAATGGTTTTTCTTAGATGAATACCCAACTCACGACTGTTCAAAAAAGAAACCCGAGAAAAGTTTGATGTGTGTATTTGTGATCTCATCTGTGAATTTGTTAATATACAGGAATGCTCATTTTATGCTTATGAACCGACACTTGCAGAACTCCCCGACAAGTTGCATGTAACCGTTCAAACTCACAAAAACGAGACTCTGGACTGAAATGAAGTTGTATTGTTACACACACAGCCATTTTTTCTTTTTAATTAACATTTTCTATTTTTGTTTGCCATGTAGGAATGTATGTTAACTAGTGGCGAAAAAAGTAGAGTTAAAATGTGCCTATCTTTTGTGTGTTTTTGTCGAGTGTGTTGATGGATATGATTATTTTTTGTTTTTTCTTTTCTTTTTTCATTCTCTCGACCCCCTCTTCCTCCCCCTCCCTCACTATCCACTGGCCTGATTTATACTCCTAATTGATGTTGCCGTTGGTAACCGTGGCATTGCCGTGGTGATGTGCTCACTGTGTTGGTCCGTTACCATAGCTATCACAATTGGTCGCCTAGGCTACGTTTGTCCGGATGTGGTGGCCCCTATGCTTCCGCAGTTTATACGACAGTGGTGTGTATCATAAACCTTCTGTTCAAATTTTTTTCCTACTCATCTGTTCTTGAGTTCGGACTTGTTTTCTAAAATACCTTGCCCCCCACAAAATATTTTCTCGCTCTCCCACACGCACACACATCAATTGTCGTTATAGGGAAAAGACAAGAAGCATCGTTAGTGTGTATATAGTGTTATCTGTAGTGCATGTATTACGTGGGGTTTGTATACAAAAGTTTCGTGTGGGGTACCGATTCTAGAAAACAAATTTTACTTACGAACAGAGGCTTTTTTTGACATCTCAGAATGGGTCTTCTGTCATATATGGCTAAAGAGTACGTTTGGACTTTCATACAATAATAAACTATTTGCTCGGTCACTTTAATTAGAGGACAAAGGTGAATATTTAAAATGGAGTTAACATTTCAAAAACTTTTTATTTCGACATCAAATTTGTACTAAGTAGCCAATGACGGTTGGACTTCTGGAGTGCTCATTTTTCTTTTTTAAATATAGTTTACTTTTTTAAATTATGATTTTATTACTTTTTTGTAGAAAGTTTTATTACACCATTGCCAGATCTGCATTTTATTGATTTACAGTAAACTACAAATGTCATATCATTTAGGTGTCAAATTTGATATGGTGCGATACCATCATCCCATGCTCTGTGATTTTTAAAAAAGCATGATATATTGAAATTAAAACCTAATTAGAAGACTGTCTCCCCCCCTCCCTTGACTTGTCTGACTTAACTGTGATGTTGCAAGTTTGACCATTGACATCTTCTGCATACTCGGTTTACCTTTTCCTCTTTCCAACAGCTTTGCACAGTGGTAACCATGGTAACAAAAATTCATAAGACACTCGGTAGGCAGAGCTTGAGATGCAAGTCTTGTCACAACAAAAGATGATAGTATACAAATATTGAATACCTAAGAGTGTGATAGTAAAAAATGAGGTCAAATTTGACTTTTCTCTTTCATGAGGCAAAGCCGAGTTAAGTCAAATTTTGCCCGAATTATATATTTTTACTATTGCACTAATATAGGCAGTCAATATTTGTTTTATATCATGATATGATATCTGTTTTATTTTCAAGCTGGAAAAGACATGCAGAGCACGTTGTCAGAGCCAATAGTCCGACCCTAGCAAACCTAGTTTGGATCGGTACTAATTATCTCAATTGTGTTCTCGCCATGGTTCATGTAGAGTTGAGTAAAAGAATCATAAAAACACTGCTTTGTTCTTTAGAGGAAAATAAAGCCAGTTTTAGGAAAGAGGAGGGTAAAAACCCTTATCTGCTAAAGCCATTTTGAATATTTTGAGGGATGCCCTGTTGAAATATTTCATCACCGGTTTGCTCTGCCTCTTGAGTGGTATGTTCCTATGCTCACAATTTCAGAAAAATATGGGCCAATATTTTAAATAAAAGAAACGTGGTTGGAATGCTGTTAGATCCTAATCCTTTTCCAATCCTAGTCCAATTTGGGGATACAACCAATGAAGTTAATTTTGTTGTGATATAGCCAAAAAGTGGGCAATTTTTAACCTGTATTTTGCAAGGGTGACTGTAAATCGAACAGACTACACAAAGATCTAAGAGTAGCTTTAAAAGAATGACCATCTTTATTATCCATGTTAATGGCATTTTATGTTAATTGTAAAATTACATTTCCTTTAGTCCAAAACATTTGTGCCTTATTTTTCTTTTACCTGGACCTGCGCAAGGCAATTGCCTGGGCCTCCCAAACCAAGAATTTTAGCGTTAAAGAATGGCCAGTTGTGACATGCAGCCAGCTTAATTTTGTGGGCAGACCAGACAATATCGGGTTACAGTTTCATTAAAAAACATCCTAGAGGCAATACACTATGTCTAGAAATCAAGAGCAGGTTCTGCTCAGAATTGCCTTTGTCTCCCTAGCTTTAGCAATGGTTTAGCTTCACTGTGCTAAAACAATGGAACCGCTGAAGGGAATCTGGGCTACTTCAAGCCCAGGTCCCCGGGTAAAGGGATGTCATAAAAAATTAACTGCTTGTGTATCAGGCTCATTTTTAAAATTGGCACTGAGATACAGGAAACTCTTTGATACAGTACCTGAATATTGGAAATCTTGAGTTCTGCAGTGAGTTGGAATTCGCCTCCTAAGATTGACAGTGTGTAATCGAACTTAAGCAACATCACAGTTAATTGGGGTCTTTTTTCCCTTTTTGTAGAAATGTAAAATGTAGCTTAAATCTGGCAGTGTTGTTGTATGATACCACATTGTTAAATTGTTCTTCATGATTTAATTGTCAATCAGTGACGCATGTTCACCATCGATGTACTTATTAACTGTCCAAGAAAACCACAAGAAGAATCTCAAACTAATCCTGTACACAGTCATTGTCAGTGTTGCCAACAAAAAATGGCCAAAGTGCTGGCATCAAAGAAAGAAAATTAACCAAACGGTTTTATTACTTTTACAGTTGAGACGAGAAGCTGCTATTATTAGTTTCTGTGAGACAAAAAAGATGCTAGTTTTTATGTGATGAAAAGTTGCTGCAATGTGCAGCAGAGACCAAAAAGTACAATTTTGGATGGAGCCCAAATTGGGCTGCAAAGGCATGCTGTTGGCAACACTGCGTTCTGTTAGTGACATGCACGCTGTGAAAGAAAATGCAATGATTGCCATCCAGAATTCACTGTATTGTTGATTGTGGTTGCCAAATTAGATCAAAATACTGCATTTGTGTTTTTAGTTGAATTTGACTAATTTTGACTTGATTTGTTTTTGAACGTTATTATTTTGCAAATGTATTTGATTGTATTAGCAATAATGGTAGAATTCGATCAGTTGAGACCTCCCCACAAAAATTTTGATCCCACAGAAATAGTTTACAAATTAAATATTTGTATGTACACATTGTCTAAGGTGATAGTTTGTGATATTTTAGTATAATTGAATGGTATATAGAAATGAGATCAGTAGAAGTCCTGTCATAAAGAGAAGGAAGAGAAAATTATTTGTATTTTTTGCACAAATTTCATTATAAGGGTGATATCCATTCTGTCTTTCTCCTGATTCAAAGCATTTTGGTCCAGTTTCACATAGAGAGGCACTTTAACCAAAATTACTCAATTTAAGCTTTCAGCTCAACCAAAATTTACATTACATTCAACAGACTTTCTGTTTTCAATTTTCTCTCACTGGCAATTCTGAAGAGATAAGACCTGAGATATTTAAGTTTAAAAATGTGCTTGTGATAAAAGATTTTTTTTTCACTTTTAGAAAGTTATTCTTAAAATAGTTGTCACTTTAAATATTAAATTGAGTAACACTTTCATATTTGCTGCAGGTGTTTCATAATTCAAGAGCTTTGAACCAAAATATCACCTTTTGCCTATAAGATGAGAAGATTGCGATAAAATCATTTCCAAAAAGAGATAATTTTTATGGGGAAAGTTCAAAACAAAGGTATTGACTAAAAAAGTCTGTCAGTGAATCAAGCCAGATGTACCAATGGTAAAGTCAATTTATGACCTCCAGTTTTTAACCAATATCTTCTTGAAAATCACATGTTGGCATAGGAACATCTGCACTGTTAGAGAATAGGGACAAATTTTCTTACCATTTTCAGACTCTCTATACCTTCAAGCCAATACTACCAGTCAAATTCATTAGCAAAGTAAACATAGGAATAAACTGTTCACTGCTCCTGTAAAGTTCTAAGGAGAAAGAATAGTGAGGTTTATAATTAAACCCATAATAAAAATAAACTTTCCAAGACTTGAAGCAAAAAGTAGAATGATTAAAGAAGTAGTTTCATGTCAATATTGAAAACTGTGACAAGTTATTTTATTAACCAAAAAATCAAAAAGATGTCAGGATCATTAGGTTTAATTTAACCATCATATGCAGTATCAATTTCGTATTCAGTAATTGTAACTCATGAATGGGGGAAATGTAAATTTGTTCACTGTTTATGAATGTCAGTTTAGATAATATACAATCACAAAATACCAACATAAAATTAGATTACAGTTATGAATTGAATATCCAGTGTCTTTACAATTTGTAATCACTTTGAAAGTGGCAGTGTTAAAAATTTATCATGTGGAGTGCTGCATTTGGTTGCTTCCTTGCAGGTGTACATCCCTAAGGAATATTCGGGATAATGAGGAGAAGGATTCGGCATTCCGTGGCATCTGTGCTATGATCGGTGTCAACCCAGGGGGCGTTGTACAGGTATGCGCGTAGAAATGCTTGCTGGAACTACTAAAGTATGATTAGTAAATGCTACATAGTTTGTCAACCATGCTATAAGTATGCATGCATATGGCACCAGATTTTGCTTAATTTAAAATTAAGATTTGGGACAAATAATGATACATCTTTTAGAAGAAAGGAAGTCTGAAATTAGGATCGAGATATTTTCCAATCTTGTTAAGCTGTTCCATTTGTACCCTTGGGTGACGTATTCAAAAGTCACATACCTGGCTCTCATGTAAAATGTTCTAGTAAGAAAAATGAAGAAAGTCTCATTAGATGTTTTGTTTGTTTCAGGATTTCATATTTTTTTGTGATGCTGTAGCCTCCTGGCAAAACCCAAAAGAGGACCTCAAAGAAATGTTTTATAAGGTAAGAACAATATCTGTCCTATCTGTACTTCGAGGTACATGTTGCTCATTGGTTGTAGTTGTGTTGTTTATGTCATCCAGATTGGTTTCATTATCAATTTCAACTGAGTTAAAAATATAGGGAGAGGCAACTTGCCCTCAGTAGAGCATCTATATCCCTTTTAGAAATTGTAGAGGGCGACAGACAGATAAATACTAGGATTGATTTTCCAGAGAGCAGCAGACATTTCAAAATAGGTTATGCTACACTGAGGATTCATTTTCCCATAATGTGTTGTTCCATTTTGAATAATAACGAATTTGTAAATATTATGGAATAAAAAGACATTTTTCATAATTTTTTGTCCTATTTTTGCACAAAGTTTCATTTAGTAGAGCTATTTTTAATATTTATGTAATTTGAGTATCTGCAACAGTGGTATAGTGATGCTTTCAGTAATCTTCTATTGCATCAGACATGTTTCCAAGGAATAATGTATAAGAGAATACTTGCAATCTGCACCTTAATAGGTTTGTCTGGAAGAAATGGGAAAAAACATGAAGCCCCCACCCCCCTGCTTTTAATATTCCTTCATCTGAAAATACACAGAACTCATTTAAGCTTTCCCATTTTTCCTTCAAATTTATAATAACATCAGGCTCTCGCTTACAAAAAAAGGATGTTTGACCTCAAACTCTGGCATTGATACCGATGCAACATCAAGGGAAGGGGGGGGTAGGGACTGATGCCTGAATTAATAACTCTGAATGCCAACAACACCTCTAGCTATCAAGTAAATTTCATTCTATAAGCAAGTAACATTAATAGCTCTATGGCACTGTCATTTTCAGATTCTTCATGGTTTTAAGAACCAGGTAGGCGAAGAGAATTGGAAGAGATTTTCCGACCAGTTCCCCCTCCCTCTGAGAGAAAGATTAGCAGCCCAGTATGGAGTATAGTGGGCAGGAAAGTCATTTCTTTACAAACTTGTAGGTATGGTATTATATTAAGATTTTTATTATTTATATAAGTCCTACTCTTAGTTAAGTTAGTTAAACCAAAGTTTTAAATCCGGTTTGTCCCCGTAAACGAGGGTGGCCGGATACACCTCGCCCTCAGCAATACTGCTGTGTGAGGATTTATTGGAGCAAAAGGTAAATTGATCGGATGCCCTTCCTGACGCCAATCCACTGTTTTTGGCAACCACGCCCACCATGTAAGGCAGCATGTGCTGGATGGCCGCCATTAGCTCTCCAGAGCTGACGCCCTTTTAGGTAGATCTTCTTTTTCATTTTACCAGGGTAACCAGCTACCCTCATCAGATTTCCTTAGAAACCCGATGGGGGTGTCGGTTTAGCCGCCGACTCGGCCCTGGGACAGGTAGTACTGGTTACCAGGATACCATTAGCAGGCCCTCAAAGGAAACCTGACCTGACAAACAGGAAACCTGACCTGACAACTCTTAACTTTCTGAAAATAATTGTATTAGCCTCAAAAGATATTTTTATCGATACAACTGTTCCTAAAACTAATTCTTCATTTTTCACTCTTACAGCTTAACCTGGAGGATCAGGCAGGGGTCGCAATATCTCCAAATGGGTACCAAAGTAAACTCTACCAAACTTTTAAAAAATGATAAATTTTGAGGGAGAGAGAGAGAGAGAAAGAGATGTTGATTCTGAAATTGGCCAGATTACTTGATCATTGTATTGGATATCAGCAGATTATTGTGGAACAAGAGATACATGTCTTGATTGGTTAAGTACAAGGCCGTATATCTTTCTGGACAGGTGACGTCTTGGAAGATAACGGGGAAAATCTGCTTTTGAGTGGACTTTGCAGTGGGGTTAAAAAGTGAATAGTGCAGCTGGAAGAATAACAATACTTGTAAGGAAGAAGTAACTTTGTTTTTTCTGAGTCTTCAAAGGATTTTTGTGGAAGTCATCACCAGTTTGAGTTAAGCCTGAAAGGTACAGTATATGGGTAGATCTCAAGTCATGTGGAACGAGATGCATCCATCAGGTTGGTTGCATTTACTGCGTTAGGTAACATGGTACTTGTAAAGTTGAGGCTGTCTCTCACTCATCCATCTTTAAAGGATTTTGCAGTTCTTCAAGGCATCTTGGGAGAAAGGAATACCTGTAGATTTTATTACATCAATTAAAGAGAAGCTATGTATGTATCCCTGTATAATGTATCTGCAAAAGGAGAAATATCTTGAAGTAATACAGAGAGATCTCAAGCAAGCTTGGATGGTTCTGGATTGAGGTGATGTTGATTGTGAAGAAGAGCAACATCGTTGGAAATCAGCTGCAACATCACCATTCCTGAGATGAGCTTACAAAAGACATCTATGAAGAGAAAGAAAGCTTCAGCAGCCAACAAGGAATACCTCATGCAAGATCATCAAGAACTTCCTCAAAAGGCATCTCTCTCAATAAGTATCCTCCATAGAGAAAGCAAGTTGTTGTAAGAAATGAGAACGTCTTAGAAGTCTCCGGGTGTAGTACCAGTTCTAATAATAGTTAATTACCTCAATATTGATGTACAGCATCCATGAACACTAAATGTTCCCATATTAAAGTAATACATGGATAGGCATCTTCCGTTCCTCATATCGGGAATACCTTGCGAATTCCAGGAAATTACAGCATCAGGATTTGAAACTTGTGTCAAAATAAAATCTATACTTTGTCTTCTCTAAGTACGAAGTGACGACGTGCACGTATACCAAGTGCACTTGTGCTTTGACTACTCGCGCGCTGAAAGTCAGTACAGTATATACGCCTGTGTTGCAACGTCGTACTTCGAGCTGGACAGAGTGTAGATCTTGTTTTTGTTACAGGGAAACCCCAAGAATTTTCAATATGAAATTTTCAGATTTTTAGTTGAAAAATCTTGAATTCTAGAGCAAGTCGGGCTTTTATAGAAACAGTTGCGAGACACCAAAGATTACGTGGATGTTAGCATAAAATTTTTTTCTTTTTTTGAATTTAATTTTTTAGAGAGAGTGGAAATAATTCTAAAATATGTCCCCTGGAATAATCTGACTTTTAATTTGTGGATGCTGCTTCAAAGTAAAGGCTAAATTATAAACCAACAAAAAAGAAAATGTCTTTGAAGCTGGGAAAATGGAGGTGCCTAATCCGGTAAGGGCTGTTTTGTATCATTCTCTCTGGTTTAATTTTGCATGTTTTATTATTTGTTATAGAGCAAGCTATTTTTGGCATTGTAATTTGTTCTGAAAATATTTGCTGCCTTGCCTTTATTCACCGAGAGAGTCAATGACACAAAGCAACCCCGAACAATCCTCAGATTCTCTGTCGTCTCGTCGGGAACTAAGTAACATCAAGTAGTATGTAGCGCATGAATTTTAGGCCTGCCATTTTTGTGGCACTTTTTAGTAATAACTATTTTGTGGTCAGGTGCATGTGTTGTTACAACTGGTGTGCAGGGCTCAAAATAATTGAATGTCCAAATTGTCTCACATACGCGCGTGAGAGTTGCTGAGTGTAACACGCAGACTTTGTATTTCCTTTACGCGTCGTCATGGTTCTGTCTGGCGGGAATGCTGGCGTATTCCTGATGCAGAGAAAAGGAATTATGACAGAGTATAAGAAAACAATTCCAATCGGAAATCACAAATGCACAAAAATATGTCAATAGTTTACAACTTGGAGTTGAAATTAAAACTGATTCAAAGCAAAAGTGAAGATGAAATTTTTCCAACCATGGTACACTAAAATGGCTGATACACAACATGCAAGTTGGAAGCCTACTGATTATGCATAAATGTAACTTTTCCAGAAATTTGCAGATAAATAAAAAAAATCCGGAAATGTAATTTTTTTTTTATCAATTTTTTTTCAATTTCTTAGATCAAAGTGTTATTGATAAAGATAAAACTTCATCGAAAACCCAAACCTTCAACAGAAGAAAAAATATCTGAAGTTATTTCCATTTGCTTTCACAGTTTGGACCGTCAGCAATGTTAATTGAAGCCCTGCACACTTCAGTATATTACATTACCATCTATGCTACTGCATGCTTAATATAAATCAAGGTGATCTGATATGAAGTGGACTGCATTTTCAACAATTAAAAAATAGTAATACAATTAACGATAAGGCATGTATTGATCAGTAGCCAATAGTTTATAATCAATATTCAGGAGACATGCTAAATCTGTCGGAAGGTGTTTTCTACAACTGTTGCATCTGCCTTAGATGTCACTTATGTATGTGTATAACATTTAAGAAAGCATGAATCTAAAGTACTGGTAATTATGGGTCGTGGTTGGGACAGGTGTGTTTTAAAAGGACACTTGTAGATTTATCTTGCAAGTGTCTATAGTATGTTTAGCAAAAAAAAGTGGCGCATTGCAAGTGGGGTGTGCCATCTTTATTCCGCGGACATACTATTATAACTATTAATTCCTGTGTATAGGGGTGTGTGATTTTTAGTCTTGGAACTTTGGTAATGGTGAAAATGTTTGCAATGGTGTCATTTTCCATCCATGGGGAAAATGCTTTTGCAGAAATGGTCACTGTTGCACAACTTTGCAAATCTTGTAGTTGGTGGTCTTAATGGTGTATCTTAAATATGCAACAAAAAAGTAATATTAGTGATAAATGCTATTCTAAAAAAGCAACTTTTCAACTTTGCTGCAGTCTTTTGTTTGTATATTGTACTAGCTTATTATTTTGTAGTCTTGCTCATTTCGCCCAGGGTGCTAGATGGGAATAAACCCTTTAGTAGCAGAAATCCTTCCCATATAACTGATAACATAAATACACAGAGGAGTTTGTGAAAATGACCAAGGAAGTAAAACAATTTATTTGTTATGTTAACGAGATGTGCTAACCAAAAAATTAGAAATTTGATGCAAGACTTTATACATGTACGTTTTTACTTTATCTACCCTCCACATAAAAATACTTCTAAAATATAAGAAATAAGCATTCTTGAAATGTAACCCTGTATTACAATTCTAAATCAAAACATTTGTTAGTCAAAAGACATGCCCCTGTGTTAGAAACAATGCTGATATATGTTTGAGTAGGTTAAAGTTGGACCACTTTTTTTTTTTTGCAATATTTTTTCTTTTGAAAATACTAGAAGTACAGTTGGCACAATTTGAGCCAAAACACAATGCTTTTTTTTAACAGTCACTAGACATTCCGTATTGACATGCCTTGGGAGCCAGTGTCACACATCATGTGACAACATGTACCTTGTGTCGTCACACGTCATGTGACAACGTGTACCTTGTGTTGGTGTTAATTTTTTTCCTAGTGTGTGTAATCTGAAAGGGCTCAAAGTTGTAAAAACCTGTGAAAGGCAATTTTTTTTTAGTGTTATAAGTGCTTATTCGTAACATGCTTATTGTACGTAGGGGTTCCATTTATCGCGTGCATGCGTTTGGTATCCAAAAAAATTGATATTGCCGATTGGCCGGTAGTTAGATTGTAAATTGGATAAGCATGTTGAGCCTTGGTATATTATTGGACTTCATCTCTTGCACTTGTTTCACTCACATAAAGTAACTAGTTAAAGCATGAAAACTGCAATTAATCGATCGTAATGGCAAAGTATACATTCACCATGATTCTGGCACTAGAAATTGTAACTATATAAGTGGGGAAGGCTTCATTTGACAATTTTTCAGTTTCAACAAAACTAGACCAGTAATATTTGTTGCAAATGTTAAATTGGTATAATAAGGTATGCGTCTGTTATTAGTACATTTCTGGTGATACAATTCGTGTTTAGCAGTATACTTAAAGATACCATGAGTAAGTTTAGCCAACAAACACACGTACACTATTAAGTTATATTACTAAGACAAAATAAATAACCATGTAAAATCATTGTGTTGTCCTACTTAAGAAATGTGGGGTCATCAGATACCATATAAAGGTTAACTTTTTAATGTGTAGCAAATATTCAAATGATAGTATTAAGTAGTAGATATTCATATAGAGAAAGCATATTATAGTTGGTGCAAAAAAGGCAAGAATAACTCGTTTGGTCTGCTTGTCCACGTGCAGAAAAAGCCTTTTGGATGTGTAGACCTACAAGTACAAAGCTGGCAATGCATCCAAAGCTAAATGTCAATATCATGTTATGAACATTGCCTTTTTTTCCCAGTTCTAACCAAAATGTGATACATAGTTAGGCATTTCATGATGGAAGAATAAACAAGTAGAACAAATAAGAATTATCTAGCTGCTGCACTGTTATCAATGGATACGCAATGCTAGATCTGCGACAAGGATGTCATATATTAAGTGTATGTCGTGTCTTTTGAAATTAAAATGTTCACAGTAGCTGAAGGGTTTTAATTTCAAGAAGCATATTATGTTCATTTCTTTGAAATGGAGCAGCCAAATTTACGTTAGGCATGACGATAGTGTATTATGGATTTTTAATCGAAGGAATGAGGGCATGGCTCAGTTATATACATTCCACGGTTGTATCGGTTTGGTGTCATTTTTTTAAGTTGCTTGGTCCAAAACAAATATTTTGTGCAACTGCAAGTTTTGTATAAATTTTGTACGGGGTATGTTATCCCAGTTTCTTGTTTCGATGTGTTATGGCAACTAGTATGTTTTTGTTTCTATGCTATCGTCATTCTGCACTGTACCGTAGCACATGCGCACTTGTAGCTTAGCACAAAATTGTATTTGGGATATCAGGGTTGCCAGAATCATATAGTTTATACTGGATTGTTGTAAATTTGTCATTGATATTGAATTCAAGGAGATGCAATTGCTTATTTGGTAACCGAAGTATTTCTAGAATCTGTGTCAAGTTGCTATTCTAGGTTAAAAACGAGTTGACCTGCAGTGTCCTGTAAAGGTGCTGCAAGGCCTGATGAAATTCTAGTGCAACGCATTTGCAAAATATAGCCCGTTCTGTAGCGTGTATCTTCAGTAACAAGATATAGCTGGGACATGCTTTAATCGCGTTTAGCTGCAGGTGTTTGTGAAATATGCTAAAGTCAAATAACAGCAAAAGATTTTAAAAGGTCGCCGGTTTTGCCGTAGCTTGAAGAATTCACTCAATATCGTCAACTCTTTTCCAAATTATTATTACGCCTTTTCTTCTGTCAGATATGCATGAGTCTCTCAGTATAAATCAATTCTTAATATTGCGTGTGTGCATGAAATGAACGTTTTCAAAAATCAGTGGCATATGAAGATAAAAGATAAATTTTCGTAACAAGAAAATAAATATTTTAGATACTGTACTTTAATTCCATGCAAATGTTCAGTGATATATATTTTAATGTAGATGTAAATGTTTGAAATTTGACACAGACAAAATAATAGAATGGACCTTTTGTGACATTCAGACTTAAATTTATATCTAGTTTACACATATGGATCTCAGCAGTGTTAGGGTAGATATAGAAGCTAGTGTATTTTGGTATTGTTTCGGAGCTCAAACTTGTAGATTAGAATGATGCTGCTAGGCCCAAATCCAACTTTGTTGAGGAAATTTCCTGGACAATTCATAATTTTGTGTATGATTAATAAAAAGACCAGGCAGACTGCTTTATGTTCATTGACAGTGTTAGTATGCATTGGTATTGATCAAAGCATGCAAAGCCTGTGTTACAAACTTGGGTTGTTAGTTTAAGTGCACATGATTATCATATGATAGTCATGAGGTCGGCACGTGCTTGCCATGCATGTAACACATGTTCATGTTAAAGGGATAGTCCCCCTATTTCATTGGAATCTGGACAAAGCATTGGCAATCTTACTGGAAAGTGGTAATAATAGCTTGTATACGTCTGATGCAATCTTACTTTTTGTATACGTTCGATACAACCTTACTTAGATACATTCGGACGATCTGCCATTCGCTCAAAATTTAATAAAAATGAACGAATGGCACTTAATGCTTAATTTCCATCCAAAAATCATATGCACTTTTTTGTATTATTAACTTACTGTACGTTCTTGGGAATGGTGGAATCTTTTTGTCCTCGATTTAATATTTAAGCAAGTTATGGCTCGCGGATTGTTGAAGTAATCAATGTGTTAATTCTAGGTACCTAATTAAATGTTATAGAACTTCACCAGGTAAGAATAATCTAAATTAACAAGAAACTCTTTGTATGGTTTCAAAGAGGCCCTGAATTTCTTCTAAGATCCAGTGTTGATTTTCGTAACACTCCTTAAAGTTCACACACATCAAACCCACTGCAAAAAGTGTCTGAAAACAAATCCCTAATTATAATTGAAAAAAAAGATTAACTGATTTTGATGAAAGTTGGACTGTCCCTTTAAGTGTCATGTGATGTACATGTGATAGGTATGTGCTAACCATGCACGCAACATGCTGTCAGTTTAATATACATGTAAGCAAATGTTGTTATCATTGTAAAGTGGTGATAGCCATTGGTGTGAGGGTTGAAGCCTGAAGTGCATATGTAATTCACTAGTGAAAGTAAAGCACAATATTAAGCATGGTGATGGGTTAATATATGTAGTGTTTGTCCCTTCATCAGGGATCACTTAAGTGTGCATGATACACAGCCAACTAGCATAAGGCTGTTAGGCACAATGTAATTCTACTTACGTGTTGGCAGTATCTACTGAGTCTAGCTATTTCACTGTCTGACATTGATGTATCAGATTCAAGTAAAACATAGGTCAAACGTTGCAGTGTTTGTAGCTTTTCAGTCTCTCCCTTGTAAAGTGTGCTTGACCATGCTATGGTATTTCAAACATGATAACTTAGAGAATATAGTGGAACATGGGCACTAACTAGATTCTATAGAACTCTGTTCTACTGGCTACTAAAACATTGTGGTCACTCCTACCTAGTATCTAGTATAGCAAGAAAGTATTGCTTCTTGGGAGCACATTTAGAGCATACTTTGGTGGGAGGAGACTTGGCACAATATTCCAAAGCATTACGTAAATTAGGTCTAATAGGTGGTGCATGATGAGGAAATTTTCATGGTTATGACTAGCGTCTGAATTTGTAGATCTGACCATCGTAGTTTGTAAAACCACTAAATAGAGGTCCTGTGGTGTCCAAAAAGGGAAAATATGTAATCAAAATCATATCACAACATTGACACGTACAATAAACAAGTTTTGGCATTCCTGGGATGGGTGACATCATTTGTATTGGTGACAGGTTTTCGTCTCTGAGAAAACTGCAAACAATTTGCAGGTTTCCTGGCTATGCATTGAACCAAGAACCTGGTGTTACTAGATTTCCCATGTTCAAATCTTGTTGTTGGTGGCAATCATTCAAGCTCGAGGAAGGGAACTCGCAGAACTGGTGACTTGCACAAGCTCATAAGAAAATTGAAGGGTCTGCATGCAAAGGTAGTTCTTGAACTGTTGCTGGTCAAATGCAATTAGGAGGGTAAAAAGTAGGACATGGATTGATTCCAGTTAAATAGTGTTGCCAGTCAACTCTATATCTAAGATAACGAGTGGAATTCTAATTAACAGAACGGTGACAACGCCTACTCACCCATGATATTAGGCATTTCTTGGTGATCAAAATTAGTTTAACCTTTTAAAAACCTTACAATTCAAATCGGTATTATTTTGATGCAGACACTGCAAAAATATTTTAATATGGCCCTCGCTTTGCACCTTTATGGTATAAATTGAAGTCACTAAATTACACATTTGAAAATCCCTCTCACTTGTACTAAGGAATCACTCATTCAATGAGTCAATTCATAAGAAATTTAAACATAAAAAAAAACGATTGCGGTTTTATTACAGCAGTAATGTGCACGAGTCATGCCGTCTGTGAGTTCCCTTATACTCGTATGAATGAGTCAAGTTGTTGAGTCAATTCAAAAGTCAATTCGAATAATGTCCAATAGATAGAAGAATTTATTTGAAGCTGTAGTGAGTAGTGCTGGAATTGTATTTTCATGCCTCATTAGAAATGATATCGAAATTTAACCATTGACAGTCACAGTGCATATGTAATCATCAGAATTAAGATCTAGACAAAACGACTATTTTAAGGACAACTGTATAAAAACAAAGCAACCCCCCAGGTGGGGCTGTGTATGATATCTAAGGTTATAAAGTCATCAATTTATTTGGTGTATAATATTAAGGGCATACATATTAAGGCTGGCCCTAATAAGGCCGGGCGTATTTAAGAGGTGCTCGCTCATAGACGCAGCACTTAAAGGATTAAGTTGTAGCTTAAGATTGTGATTAGTTTTTTAATGATTAAGTATTAAGTTTATGCAGCTCATTTTGTTTCCTTTTTTTGTTTCAATGGCCATTATAATGCTGAAATATTTTCATTTCTTAATACAAGGACTTCAGATTGGGAATCTTCAGCTTTATCCTTGGTTATTGATGTTTTTTTAATTTTGACCCGTGTGTGAGAGGGTCTAATTGTTTTTAACGTTTATACCTAAGATTTGGTACTGGAGGAATGTATTTGCCACCGACAACAGAGGGCTTCCCATCCCTCCTGTACTGTAAGTGTAATATTATCCGTAAACAGTATTTTTTGAAAATTAATATTCAAGTAAGGTTGCACAACAGCAGGGAATATATGCAATCTCACCACAGTCCATTCATATTACTTGACTTTTTAATAGCATACTTTCCAAGAAAAAAGTGGAGAATGCCTAGCCAGAGCCGGGTTGACTGAATGGACTTCGATGCCTTGCCTTAGTACATGTAACACTGAGAAGAAGAAGTGTTTTGATGAGAGATTTTGCGGACAGAATCAAGCTAATATTGTGATCTTGGTACTATAGTTTAAGTAAAAGATGGTAATAAGAAGGCTTTTAACACGAGCAGGCGATCAGTCGACTTTTGCGATCAATCCCTGCAAGATTTTAAATTAAACCACCACCAATTTCAATTGTAATACTTCTCTAACTCTGGACACACATATCGTGTTGTGGGTGCCTCAAATAACAGATGTATAGACATCTGCTAAATGCACTTTTGTACGAGATTGCCATTGTTGAATTTTCTTAATCATTCCATGAAAAACACACAATTTCTGTGTTCAAACAAACCAAGAGAGAACAAATCATATTACTTAGATGTCCATGTCCCTCAGCATTAAAAAGTCAACAACTACTGCTGTAAATGCCCCCAAAAGAAGTATTTTGTGTGTCTCCGCTCATTAAATCTTAACTTTGCAAGATTTTACATTGTAACTAAGGCATTATTGCGCATGAGCGTCTAGTGATGTCAGAAAACTGTCATAGTCTTCAAAACATCGATCGTCATGCGCAAAAGAAGCCATCTTTCATGTCCCTGCCATGCATCATAGATTACCTTTTGTGAAGTCATAGCATCTTCATAAGTCTTTTCTTCTCTCATTAGTGTTCATATGTATATTTAAGTGCTTATTAAAAAAATTAAATGTTAGCTTGCTCCTGCTGGTATCAGACACATTCTTTGTTGTTTTGCCCACAAACCGGCCTGTTTTTCATGATGGGTGGTAATCATAAGGTGAAACAGAAAATGATGTGAACTAGTCAAGTGGTGTTTTATACAGGAGGAGGTGGCTGCATCTAAGTATATGCAATCAATGCAGGCTAGGTATTGTACGGTGTGAAGGGATGGCACGTTAAGTAGGGTTCAGGGTTTTCATTAGTCTGCGATTAAGTATAGTCATTTTTATCTTGTTCGTCAACCTGCAGGCCTTTCCAGTAGATGCCATAAAGGAGAACCCTCCATAAGCGTGCACAGAAGGAGGGTGTGCATCCGTACAGCAGTTTCATTGTAGGGGCTCTAGATAAGACGGTTGCACAGGCAGTGCTAATCTTGGGCGTTGGCTCTTGTGTTTTGAATTTTTCCTGTTTTGCCTTTCATTATGCTATAGGAATTAATTACCCAGCACAAACCGCTTGTTACACCTGTCATTAACGATAATTACCCGTTACCAATGCCTGGTTTGCAAATGATATTTTTTGATCTTTAGTAAGTTAAGCAACAATGACCCATGACACCAAGAAAGCACACAACATACCAAACACACTACACAAAACACCATGCTCACACGTCACATACCTACTCCCGTACACCCACTCACACACACTAAACAAAAATGAAAGCATGCACACTAACACACACCCTCTCACATACTCACCAAAAAATGACATGCATGCACACACACTTGCTCCACTAAACAAAAATGAGACTCTTGTTTTTGCCCATTTCATACTTTTTTCTGTAATTTTTTTGAAAGCTTTTGGTGTAGTTTAGTAGTACCAACACAATTCAGTATGTCTTCACAAGGAGGTTGAAATACACCTAATGCAACTATATCTCATCTCCATAGACTCAGACTAATGGAAACCCTGAAAAACCCTGAAACATCGGTGGCATAAGAAATATAACTAGTATTTTACTGTTTATCTCATTGCAAGAGCTATTCGCAGGCTACAATGTAATACTAATACCTAGCAGGGAATTGAATCATTTGGAAGCCCCAAGTGAGGAGCATCTTGCCTACAGACAGTGTTCATCTAATTAGGCATAGTCAAGAGGTTTATACTGTCCGCACAAAGTTGCTGGGTTGTTAGTGTCCTGAAGGCTTCAATGAATTTTGGTCCGAAATTATGCTCCAGGAACATATGGTCCTGGAGCTGGAGCAGAAATATAAAAAATATTTTAGAGTCAAATAGCTCCCGGAAATATTTTGGAATGCTAATGCTCCGAGGACATATGGCCAAATATCTCAAGGGAATTGGATAGACATGGTTCTAAGTCAATACTGCTCCAGAGTCATATTTGCCATATGCTCCTGGAACATGTGCATTCAAATTTGACTTAAATATTTCCTAATTGATTTATGCCAACGGACGATAGTTTTTTACTGGAACCATATGCTCCTGAGCATAATTTCATACCAAAATCTCGTAGAATGCTGTCTGTCACATACATGGATGTATTTTGCTTGTGAAATTGTCTTTGCAATGAGATGACTGTAAATGTTGTTTCTTGTCTTGTTCTCTATGTGTTCGCTAAATTGTGCCTGCAAAAAAAGAGGATATGATTCACCAAATGTCATTCATGTAATGTCTTTGCCAAAAACTTGCTTTTTATTTACTTTACATACTGGAATCACTTATCAAATTTATTTTCCGGAACGCAGTCATTGCCCGTACAGAAAAGATTATATAGAATTGCCCCTCTAAGATGTGGGTTTATCAATGATCTCAGGAGATGTTGGGTCAAGGTGCAATGCATATTTTGTAGGGCCATACTGAACTGTGTACTGTGAATGAGATTGTGCAAGTGAATTTGACCCTTGTGTGTGTGTCTACAAGGGGGACAGGACAGGCAATTATGTATTGTATACGCAGGTTCCAGGCTCAGAAAGGGGAGGTCTGGTGTGTGTGTGAAACTTTTCCATAGATAGCATGGTGGCCTTATATAAGTAGGAATGGGCGGGACTTAGCAGTGTACACCACTTGAAGAAATGGCATATACAGCATCAGTGGTGCTGAATTTTACCATTTCAATGCTCTACTGCTTGGACATTCATCTATTTTGTCTTAGCATATATTATGTTGCAATAGTGATTTAAGTTAGAAGGCCCGCCCCCCCAAAAAAAAAAATCGAAATCAGCTAAAGGTTGTGAGAAAGTACCTGGTCATAGTTAATTGCAAATTTCTTGGTTGTGTGTGTTTTTTTTCTGGGGGTGGGTTGCTACTCCAAATTAAACTCCAATTTTTTTGTTTTGATAGCTTTCTTTTGCCAGTCTATAACTTTATAATGGAAATTCTTTACAAATCACAATAATGTTTTACTTGTCTTAAAATTTCATTTGAACATTTCTTCACCCAATCAGTGAAGTTAACTCTCTTTCAAAATTTAATTTGAACCTTTATCCAATCAAGTAAAGTTTATTCGTCCCTCAAAATTCATTCCAACCATTCTTTACCCAATCACAATTAAGTTTACTATCCAAATTTCATTTTCGGCCAAAATATCATGGACAAAGCTTAAACTTCAGCACAACTTAACCAGTTGCATTGACTATAAATTCACAAGACCCCATAGCTATAATTGCATCATGCTGCTTGAAGACAATTGAAGAATTTCACCCACAAAATTTGGGTGTTGTGCCCTCCCCTCCTCTGAACTTGACCTAATCTCATAATGTTCATGTTGTGAGTTTAAAATCTTGCACACATCTCTATGTGCCAAAGTTATGTCATTGGCATCTTGTTCTTCTATGCATGTATTGTCTGTATTGAATCGAATGTTAAAGGGATATTTTCCTACTTCTACATTTATACAAGTGTGTTACTCCCGTAAATGTTTTCCAACCACACTCCAAATTATAAAATGGAGGTTAATATGTAGTGTCCCCACCAGGTTTGAAACCAAGGATTGCATGGGACATACTGCAAAGTACGCAATTTTAACAGCATTTTATTTTGGCGAGTGGTTAATCCCTGCTGAATTTTGCGCCGATAAGTGCTTGCTTGCGCATTTGGAGAGAATTTGATTAATCAGCGAGCTGATTGAGGATAGCATGCAAGAAACTTCCTCCAATCACCATCACCACAAGGGAAGTTTTCCAAAATGTTGTGTACAAAAATTGGCTGTGCTTTGCATTGCACCAAGCAAACCCCAAGATTAGAAGTTGCTCCAACACATTCTCACCACTGGAGAGTGAAGATGGGTTCGAATCCCTGTAGAAACTCTCGCTTAACCTGCTGGTTTTGTTCCATGTTGTTTTTGGAATGATTTGGAACGAGTTGAAGGTGGAAAAGAAATTCAGTGAACTTTCAACTTGTTCCATGTCATTTTTGGAATGATTTGGAATGCGTTAAAGGTGGAAAAGAAATTTGGTGAACTTTCAGAAAGAAAGTTAACTTGGTTGAATTTAAAATATTTTTTCTAATATTTTACCTGATGCATTCCAGTGAGTGAGAACAAACATGGCGAATGATTATTTAGTTCTTCGGGTGTTTAGAACTCAGCAAGTCATTGAAATCGTAGCCAAAACTTATGTGTGTGTATGGGACTAACTTGCAAACTGAAACTTGTGTAAGATGTTAATTTGCTTTTACTGTCATTCTTGATAAAAATGTTTTGTTTGTGTTTGGTTCAGTTAAGGATGGTTCTATATATGAATGTAAGAGCTGTACATGGCTGCCTAAGCTTTTTGTCTGCGGCCGTCACATGGAAAAAGGATGTTCTCTATTTATTGTAATGACCATGCCCAAACGAGCACCCACCCCAAAATGTCAATGGAAATTTGAATTTAATGGTAAGAATTTTGAATTTAAAGGGGAGAATTTTTGATATTAAAGTAAGAATTTTGAAAACTATTTTGAATTTTCTCATAAGAATTTGTATTTGAAGTTGAGAGTAAGATGAAATTTGAGGTAAGAAATTACACAAATAAGCCCAGATTGATTTCTTTATGTGGACCGATTTGTCAAAATTTCTCACCCTAAATTCAAATTTAATTTTTTCAGTTACCAATTTCTGACCATTTAAAGTTCATAATCTTGGATGACCATGGTACCTGGTAAAGATTTCCTCCTTTGAAGTCTTTGGGTTACATCCTATTTTGCATGTGAAGATCATGGAGAAAAGTGAATTGAAACCATGGCAACAGGAAGTGTACCATTGGTGTAGGACTAATGCGATACATTGTTTTTCACGTCTGGGCCATTGCAACTGCTCCAATTTTGTGTGATTTTTTAAACTGAAATAGTCAACGAAAACTACTTTAAATCTTGCAAGTTGTCTAAATGTCCGACTGTGAAACATCATCTTCTTAGCCAAAGTTTGCAATTCATACATGAGGTAAACGTTGATCCCTGTTGTTAAAAGATGATGATTAAGGGATAGCAGCATATTGAAGCATCCGGCTCAAATTTTTGCCTAACTTCAAACATTTGGTAAATGGTTGGAAGGTAGTATCTTGGTGATTTAGAAATGGTTCAAAAAGTACAAGCTTAATTTTACTTGTAGTCAGGAATTTGGTATATTTTTCAGAAATTTAACCAAGGGCAAAGGGCAGCAACTAGTTCAATTTGTCAAACCCAGAATTTGGTCATGTCAGAAACATCTTTATTAATCTTTTCTTAATTTTACAGCATAGAGCATCTTCATTCTTTGTTTGGCTGAATTAGCCTAGAAAAATTATGTAGAAAAATCACTGCCATCTCAAGAAACCTTATAAGTTACTCGTAGTCACATGGGTCGTCTCATAGGGAACCAGCGAAGACTTCCTGAATGCCATTGCTCGATACTTACAAAGAATCATTATATGCCTATCTTTTGTTTAACTCCTGTAAGTGGTGTGTGAGAAAAAGGGAGTCTCGAGCTAGACTCCAACTTAAGTTTTTGTACATTGTGAATTGAACTTTGGCTGAGAGGTATGAGTTTGTTTCATGGTGTCTGTGTGCTACATACACCTGTTGAGTTAGCTGCAATGTATATAGCATACTACTTGTCTGAAATGTTGGCGTGCCGATTTTGGTGAAAGTGAGATGTTAGCGTGCCAATTTTGCAAAAGTGAGATAAATGTTTTGGGATGTAGGTGTTTCAAGTGAGCATTAGAGTGTAAGGATGAGTGTAAAGTATAAATGTTATGTCCAAAATCTGTTTGAGGCTTTTTTAACTTCCAGTCAGTTGGGGAATATTCCAAATTTCCGCCCATGTTTTAATTAATCTGAATCGCTTCCCTGTAAAGTGGGCCTTTGTAGGCTCTTCTTCATGGCCAACTGCCGTTTTCCCGGTGAAGATTTGTAATATGATGTGGATCTTTTGTGTATATTTTGGGTATGATATTGTAACATTTGCCAATTTTGGGGGACCAAATTTACAAAAAATGTATGGAGAGAGGGAGAGGTTTTGTTTTTGGGTTTTTGTAGGAAAAAAAAAGATAATTAAAAAGTGATTGAGGGGAGAATGAATGATAATTAAGTGAACTAATTTGATGGCTTACTTTTTATATTTGAAAAACAAATATCAGAGCTATTGAGGTTGCAGTTTTTAAGTTTAAAATTTACATTAATACCAAACCTGGCCATGTGCTTATTAAAGTGAGTTCATACTAGCGGACGATAGCCTTTCAAACAAACTTTTTGTGCCCGCATATGTTCATGCATCTGGCACACAAAGTATGTTCACAAGATAGCATTAGCCAAAGTCTGTCAAAGAAGTATGAAACCATTCTACAGTGATCTACAAAACTATTGTAAAGACCAATGGTGGGTTTATACTTCATCAACAGATGTCTGCAGGCGCTAGCCTTTAAACACGCGCAAAGCGTAGTATGTTCGTGCATCCAGCGCTCAGAGCATGGTCGAAAGACTATCGGCCGACGTCTGCCGATGAAGTATGAACCCACCTTTACAGTGTATTCTACTTCTTCAGCAGACGTCTGCCGACTAGCCTTTCGCATATGCTTTTCGTGCATATGTTAATGCATCTGGCACTCAAGCATATACAAAAGACTAGCGCTAGCCAATGTCTGCCGGTGAAGTATGAAAGCCTCATTATTCTACAGTGATCTACAAAACTGTTGTAAAGAGTAGTAACAATGTATACTTTGAACAAAACTTAAACATGTCAAAGCACAAAATGAATGAACTTTTGCCTCTCTTTAATAGCTTGCTATACCACTGAGGTATAGGAATTTTAACAATGGCAAATCTGAGATTCCTGTATGTTACAGGAGTGTATTTTGCCCTAGAAGTTTTTTTTCTTTTATTATTTTTTGTTAAGTCAGAAATGAATATTTTAGGCCAATCATATCCATCTTGCTTGTTTGTTCTGACGACATTGGTGATTTGGTTTGATCATGCTTGTTTGTCTATTGTTCTGTGGAGTATTATGTCATGTTCATGTGCAGACAAAGAATGAGGTGGGAGAGGCAAAGAAAGAAAGTTTGAACAGACTGCCGCAGTTAAATTTTCAGTGATGACTTCTGGGTTTGTGAATCGCAAATACAATCCAAAGCCAGTGTTGGCTAGACACAAATTCATTCAAAATGTATCTTATCTTCGTGTTTTAAAACACTCAAGGGGATTGGTGATTCCAGAATGACTTGAAGCTTTCATGTCTTCAACTCCTCCATATTTAATTTGGTTGAATTTTGTTTTGATTGTATGAACTCTTAAAAAAATGTGTGGTAATGAAGTCTACTTGCAATGTTTCTACCCACCATAGCTTATATCATTTGCACAATGCTCTGTATATTATGGAATTAGAATAATAATAATTTTCCTACTCAAAAATATTAAATATCTCACAATATCAAAATAGTGAATTTGAATGGAGTATTTTGGACAACAATCTTTCAAATCAAATGGTAAAGATTGTTCTTGGATTTGCACAGAAAGTTACGATAATTTTAGTTCAAGATAGAAAGGACTGGTCTTAGATTTCAATAAGTGCCCACACAATAAAACACACATGTAGACATTCAGGAATAAGTACAGGCAGTGGTTAAACATTTTCTCTCCTCCCACTACCTCTGAAAAATGTACAAAACTGTAACAATTTTGTGTTTTAAAGAGAATGATTTCCAAAACTCATAAAGACGACTGAAAGATGGCCTGCCCGCTGTATCATTTGATTGATTGATTGTATTATAAAAGTAATAACATTTCAATCAATTCCGTTTCAGTTCAGGCTTCAATTTTACTTCCTTTCTAAGGTCATCCAGACCTGTTGTTCCTAGATTTTGGAGTGTGTGGGTTTATTTACCTGTCTAGACATCGCATTGGGTTGTATGCAAAGTTATGATATTGATATAAATGAAGTGATCGTGTCTAGACTTACCTTCAATTATTTGCACTCTTGAACTGATTTATTCCTCCATTATGTGTTTTAACAGAGCCATGCGATACTGTTTTATCAATATGGGCCAACCTGGAGCCAGGATTATGTATTTGTTAGTTTTTGTTTTTATTGTTAAAACTCCTCAGTAGAACCTCATTCTAAATAAGTGTAAAGAACATTTTTTAGGCTCTTTTAAAGTCTGAGAAAGATACTTCAGGCCTCACAAATATTTTATTAAAGAACCATTTTCTCTAAAGAACAATCTGCATATTTTTTTCACCAAAAATAATTCAAATTTATGATGCATAGTAATTGACAATCTTGTTTATTTTATTAGAGAGATGGATGCCATCAACCAAATCGCTGAGTTCAAATCCCCTAACCTCCCACATGCTTAACGTGGGCTTGTTATGTCTCATTGACTTGTCAACATTCAATATCTCCTCGCTAATTATTTTCCTTTTTATGCAAATGTCAACTCTTCCAAAGATTGGCAAGATAAGGCTGGTGACATTGAGAACCAGTTGAGTGGGAGGACATTGAGCGTGTTTTTGAACTGACAAGTTCCGATATTATGTGCATTTGCAGGAAATTGACAAATTTGTAAAAACCAACTCCTCTATTGATTGATTACTTGAATAAATGTGGGTTCAATTTTGCAATAGATAAGTGCTTTATTTTTTAGGTTATTAGGCAAGTTGATGAAATTTTGAGGAGCATTTTATTGATTTAATAATCAAACAAATCAATTCTACCACAAATGGTGTATAATGTGCATTTTCCGGAAGGCTGTGGAATTTGAAATGCTCTTACTTGATATATTGTTTGAATAATGCTGGATAAATTTGCATATCATTGATTTGGGTTATTATTTCTATCATTGAGTCTGGTGTACTTAAACCAAATGCATTATTTTTTGGATCAGCTGCTCAAATTGACTATGGCAAGGGAGAAAATGCCCAGCCGTTCAAATGGCATTGATGTATGAGAAGAAAAAGTGCCCTTTTGGGACCACACCAAAAGGGTATTAATATTACAATGTTCCCCAGCTTGATAGATTTATCTTATCATAGTTATACAAAGGTTTTTATTGAACTTTGGCAACATTCTGGAATCAGGAATCCCATCAAAAAGTTTAAAAAAGGAACATTTTAAGAAAATCATATTTTTTAAATTGAGTTTTAAAAAAATCTTTGATATGAAGGCCAAAAAACAATTGTTTCCAGTAGTTAGCCCAAAAATCTAAATGCAAAATACCTATTTTAATTTTTATTTTTTTAAATTTGTTTGAAAAAGATTATACCAAATTGGGAAAAATGGTAAGTTAAAACAGTTGCAAACAATTTGCAATTTGGGATCACTTATGCTTTGTTTAAAATGAATTATTTTCTGTCCGAGGCATTTTTTGTATTAAAAAAATCAAATATTCTTGGTTCATCAAATAAGAAAAACTGAAATGCGGTTGAAATGGCTCCAAAATTAAAATGCACGCTGTCTAGTGGAAACACTTTTGGACGAAGCCCTAAATTTACCTCCAGTATATTTTTATGCAAAATGGTGCAAAACTAAAGTCTTCATGAGCACCTGATAGTAACTCTTTCGACATCAATATTTTTTTCACCTGAATTCCAAAATCAAATCCTTGGGAATAGGATGCCTGTGGCACTGAACAAATGTACAGTTTTCAGCCTAGCTGTAAGAGTTAACATTCAAACTTGTCAACCCACCATCATCAGCTCATAAACACACCATAAACACTTAATAACTTTCCGTCGCCCAGACAGTACAAACATGTCAAGACATAGCAGCGTCTGTGTTTGTGTCGGAATAGTCCTGCTTCTCCTATCTGCGCTAATTAACACTTGAGTATTCCTTCCTTGTATCAAGTTTCTGTGTTTGGTGCGTGAACAGATGCGACATTATATTCTATGACCAGATGGATTTCATGCCTGATACTCAAGGTTCCAACTCGACTGGTTTTGTGTACATGATCTGACATACTCTTATGTATGTTCAATGTTCTTGCAGCTTCAAAGCATGAGTCTTATCTTAACTGGTTGGTTGGTTCTTGAAGTGATATGGTCTTGTTTGTGCAGTGCAATCTTGCACCTCACAGTTGTCGTAAGATTCCAAGTCAGTTTTTTAACATGAAAAATTTGTTAAAGTATCTTGACCGAATGATATCATATTCCACCAAAACGATTTTTTTTTTGGGGGGGTCAGATTTCTTTTGGGGTCAAAAGAAACTTTTGGGCTTTTACAGAAAAATACCAACTTGACCGGTTTATGTGATGTGATATGGTTGAGTTTAAAGATTCACAGCATTTTGGCCAGGTTTGCTTAAATTCTATCAGCACCTGCATTAAATTTCTGGGGAAAGTTTTCAACCAAGGTAAACAAACAAAAAAGTTTATTTCTGTTTTTGCTGGTAATGTGTATATTTGAGCTATAGGAGCCAGGCTGGGGAAAATGTTGGAATTTTCAATGAATAATATTCATTAAACTGACCTTGCTTAAGGTTTAACCACAGTCTAGGAAGACAACTGCTCTTTGCTTCAAAACCATAGATGAGGGTGGTGGTGGTGGTGGTGGGCACTGATTTTAGGATTAGGAAATCAGTTTGTCAATTTGTGGTGACAGTACTTGGATTCTACTTAAGTGAGCTCCAGCTCAGACAGGAATGTCTTCTTCATTAGCTCTCCACAGCTAAAGCAGGCAATTTGAAAAGAATTTTATACTTGAAAAGGAATATAGATTGCAGTCAAACCGTCTCAACTTCTCGAAGAAACCAACCTTCTCAGGCAATTCTTATTTGCTTCAATTCCATGACCCTCATCTCTCACAGAAAGTTGTTACAGTTTCTAACCTCATTAACTGTTTTATTATGTTTTTTTTGTAGTACTGTGTACGCATACTCATGTTTGTGTGTGTGTTTTCGTGTGCTCATGTTTGTGCGTGTGCTCATTCCCCATTTGAGGCTTTTAAATTTCAAACAAAAAAATCTTTCTGGAGATTGTTTCAGTATAGATTACAAGTCTTTGTGTGTGTTGCATGATTTACACAGAAATAAAAGCTACCATAATCTCATCTTCCAAGGCTTGGTTCAATAACCTTGCCATTAAGTGTATGAATACTGACCTTGTTTTTACTTGGGTATCATTTATAGTATACATTGGCAAGGATAAGTATTGTAGTGCATTGATGAAAAGGTTACTGAATTTGGTCCCATAAGATAAGAATATGGTTGTTGTTGCAAGTGTGTTTTTACTCCATTGTGTGTTGTATGTAAGAAGCGTGGTAAACTCTTACACATACTAGATTCTAGTGAGATAATATGTGTGAAAGAGAAGGGTGCACACCATTGAATGTTGCATGTTTGGAGTGTAGCGATCTCTTACACACACTTTATTCATTCACTAGAATCAAGCATGTGAAAGACTGTCAAAGCAGGTGTTTTGTGGTGTATGTTTTTATTTTTCATGTCACCACAAGCCATTTTGTATCAAAATAAGTCAAATATTATTTTTGTTAAGTTATATATGTGAGAAAATATTAATAAAAAAAGACATGGGGCCACCGTATGATAATGTTTTAAGAAGTAAGTAATATATTGTATAACATAAGTAATAAGTAAGAATTTGCCAATAATGACATGTTATTTGTAATTTAAATTAAGGTACATGTACTGTTTACTTAAGGCTAGTGTTATTCAAGATATCATGTAAGTTAAGACAGTAAGTTAAGGCTCCTGACGGTAGCTGTTGTATTAAATAACTCAGTATGTGCCAGAAAAAGAAATGTCTTGTGTCATTTATTAGTGTCATGAAAATGTGTCAAAATGTTATTGGTTTGCGATAATGTTGTTAATCTTGGTGTACAATCTATGGCCTTTTCTCTAGATTTTCTGAAATTCTGCAGGATTACAATTCATCAAGAGAGAGTCAAATCAAAGGAAAAATGTATAGACCCAGAGGGTGTATTGAGTCCATCCCACAATAATAATACCCGGAATTTATAATGCGCCTTTGCCAATGGATACAAAGCGCAATACACAAACAAAATATACAGAACAGATAAGAAACAAGCAAATCAAAATAATCAAGAAAAAAGATTTTTCAGAAGAGATTTGAACATTGTGATGGTAGATGCACTGCAAATGTTGACAGGAATAGTGTTTTTAAAGGAGCGGCTACGGAAAAAGCCCTGTCCCCAGCGCATTTATAAGTTCTGGGAACCCGAAGGTTAAGACCATGGTCAGAACGAGTGATGACAGAGCCTTCACATGATTCTTTGACAACAAGGCACTCACTGATGTACTGCGGATAGAGCCAGTTCAGTGACTTGTACACATAGAGCAAAGTTTTAAAAATATTGTGTTCCTGTATGCATAGCCAGTGTAGTTCTTTCAGCAAAGGGCTGGTTGAGGTGTATCTGGATGACTTGTAAATAAGTCTGGTACACTTATTCTGAAGATGTTGTACCCTGTAGGCAGTCAATATCTTTGAGCAATATTGTTGAATAATCAAGGCAAGATAGAATGCACCAGTTTTAGGAAATTTCACTTCAATAAGGTCATGTGATCCCAAAAAATCCTACTCTTTAAGAAACGAGCACATTTTCAGAAAGAAATGCTCCAAATTTTTTTTATCAAACCCTGGTTTTTTGTCCCCGCCGAACAAAGTTCGGAAGGGGACTATAAAATGGGCTCCGTATTTATGTCCGTGTGTCCATATGTCCATATGTCTGTGAGAAAAATGTTAACCCTGGAACATTTGGCCATATCTTTTGTTCTAGATGAGTTAGTACCTTGTAGGAGGGGAATGGCCCTACTAACCATTTAATTCACCCCCTGGTCCTCCCCTGGGTCTGTCAAGGGGTAGGGAAAAAGATTAATATTACACAGAAAAGGTCAACATTTGGCCAAATCTTTTCTAGATGAGCTAGAGTAGCCAAACTTGGGTATATTGTAGAAGGGCACAATCCCCTACTAACCGTATAATTCATTCCACCAGGGTCCTCCTTTGGGTCTGACAAGGTGTGGGGAATCCATTAGAAAAATGTAAACCTTGGAACCATTTGGCAATATCCTTTTGGTCTAGAGAGCTGCAGTTGCTGTCAGATTGTTTCAGAGGTCGGCAGCGTGCTGCAATATCTGCAAAAAATGGGGCGGAGACTACGGGTATAGCTTCATGCATGAGTGAACCAAAATGGGAGGACAACCTACTCAAAACAAGCCAATCGGCATCACTTCCGTGTTGAGCACGCTTCGCTCGGCGCACGGTAATAAATCGAACAATTCTAGGCGAGTATAGAGTAGGGGATCTGGTAGGAGGGGAAAGGCCCATGACTAAACCGTGAATTCTCCCCATCCCCAGGTCCTCACCTGGTGTTCCAGGCGGGGTGGGGAAATTAAAAAAATAACCCATTTCACAAAAACACACGACAGGACTGCCAAAGCGTTGGTCCAACACATGTTTGAATGGGAATGATTTGGCCATGCAGCCCGCGGTTGCCACTCGTTTATTCCAAGGTGGCATATTCATGCTCGTGTGACAAAACGTGTTGGTAATTAGGGTCCTCGTTTTCTTTAGAGAAGCCGATTGTGTACGCGCGTACATTGTTTAGGTTATCAAAGTCATCAAAAATTCCAAATTAGGTATGCTTTTCACATCGAAAAATATGTGTTTCTAGGGCGTGATATTTTGAATACTTGTAAAAAATACACACTTAAAATGCTGGAAAATTAGTAGTATTAGGATGTTTCCCTATCTCTCCCTGATTTAAAATTTGGTATATTCCCCCGCGTGATTTTCTCCAGTGATTTAATGTTCTCAGCCTTATTTTAGCTTTGTTGTGGGCCGCAGCTTATAGGCTGGCCAGGACCCACTTAGCAATCCGTGGTGCCGTGTGGATGTTGTGTTGGATTGTGTGTATGTGTGTGTCACAAATTGTTTAAGTTTTTTTTTAAATTGACCTCAATTGAAAAGTTTAACTCCAATTGGAACCCAAACTTTTGTCATAGGTGCACCACAAGGGATCCCTCATATGGGATGAGGTCAAAGGTCAGTTTGAACAGGTCAAAGGTCATGTGCAGGGTGGTCAGGTTGAAAAAAAAATGGGCTTAAAAGTAAAATTGATCTAAATTGAAAACTTGAAGTTCCCAATTGGACAAACTTTTGTTTCATAGGGTGCACCATGCGACCCCTAATATGTTGATGAGATCAAAGGTCATGGCCAGGGTAAAAGGTCATGGGGCGGCCCAGAGCTTATATTCTTTGAATATAGCGATGGCGAAAGCCGGAGAACCTGCGGAAATTTAGTTTCTATGTCATCGTCTCCTATAGCCTCTATACTTAGGATTTCAATTTTCATTTTCTGCGGTTAATCTATCTACACCATGAACTGATCGTTACCAGTTCTTGTGCAGGAATTGTATTGTCTTGTTCACTAATTTATGTCAATCAAATCAATATTTATTCCGGGTTTAACTTCCTTTTTTTGCCTTCATGGACTTTCATCTAAAATTCGGCTTGCCTTCCCGCTACATGCTTGTTTTTTAATATTTTATTCCGTGTTTTTAGTTCATGTCATGGCTGATTTTCAACAAAAAAAAATCAATATTCTACTCTTTCAGACTAATGACATTAATATTCCAAAGACAAGGACAACTTTATAAAGACTTGGACATTAAATGTAATGGATTTAAATTTTAAACTTATAATTAAAAAAAGAAAAAACCTAAAAAATTTAAATATTTCCTTTATCAGGCCCATTAATACGAGATTATAGCCGGTTGCGTGTACGTTTAAAGGCACATTTTATAAACATAATCGTTTAGGGTAGGAAATTGTCATAAAACTTTTTTAAAAACTGGTCAATGCAATTACTTGTTTAGATAGTAAATTAAACCAAACACTTTTTAAGGTTAGCAAAATCAAACCCAAAGTACTTGTTTAGGATAGTACAACTCAACCACACACGTGCTTAGGTGTTTTTTTTCCTGCCAAGTGAAATACACGCTTAGGGTCCTTTTGGGAGGCCGTACACGCCCATGATATCCACCTGGAAATACAAGTGGCCCCCCCCCCCCCCCCCCGGCCAAAACGAGGTTATAACGAGTTTGGGGTTTATTGCGTAATTGAAACTGTGTGGGTACACGATTTTGGTTCTCCACACTCCACAAGATCACATTGACCATCTGGTGGGTGCTGCATTAGAACCCTTTTAGATGTTTTAGAGTTACTTTTGGTGATTTATGGATAGTTTCATTGATGATTTTATTTTTTTTTGTGAGTTAATGCTGAAGTGCAGTGACGATTTGTTTTTGTGAGTTTGGATAATTTAGGCAAGAGTGGCAAAAGTTATTTTGGTAGGGAAGGACCTTGCAATGGATTCTGTGGTGGGTGTTATCTTGGTCCTGGGTAGTTGGCCAGAAGTACGGTGGTGTGGTCACTCCTTAGTGATCGCGACATTGGGCGGGGACAATCATTTACGCATCGCGTTAATACGAGTTCGCCTTGTTGCATATTTGAATGCTTATCAATGCTTAAATCACACATGAAGTGAGTTAGCCGTATACGCTGTCTTTATGTACTACTGGTGATGATTTGTATTTTCTGTCGTGCACAGCATAAAAAAAACATGTTTTTCTATAGGGGCGATTACGATAAGCAGGCAGGTGCAAAACAAGGTTTGCGGTTTTCTTTTGAACCTGTTTGTCCGATAAACCTTGCGAAATGTTCTCGGGAGGTGTAGATCATTGCAATTTGAAATCGTATCCTAAAGAAATCTGTCACTTTAAACACATAAAAATCCAGACTTAAACACTCATTTTACCCCAAGGTGCGAGTACTTTGGAATTTTTGCATGATCATGATTGTCTTGTGGTTTTTAAACTTTAACACATTTTGTCCTCAAGTATTTAGCATTTTTTTATATAGTAAAGGATAGGCACGTGCAATGCCTTTGGTTGGGGATTGATTCAAAACGGCCCCTCCGGTATAGACCATTCCTATAGTCTACAGTTAAAGCACCATATTACTTTATGACCGTTTTGAACCAGAGAGTGTTTTGAATCAATCCCATGATGCATAGCCATGTACCTATACATACTAAAACACATGTCCAGTACTTAGGGAAAGTGTTCCAAAAGTTAGAACCACAAGATATTTCAAGTTATCATCTAAAAAGATTTCCTAAGTACTAACACTTTGTGCGCTCAAATGGTGTTGAAGTCAGGGTAATTATTATTAAGAATAGGATTTTTATGGGATCACACTGACCCATTGAAGGTGAAATTTCCAAACTGGTGTATTGTGTTGGATTGACTCATCCACCTCCTGGTTTGAACCAATCGTAGAAATGGACGTTTGCAGTGCAACATGAACATTAGTCCCAAGACGATGGATGTTGGCAGTCGTTTCAGTAGTCGCACTAATAGCACGAATAGAGATATCAATCTTTTCATTATCATGTGACCTCACCTTCTCTGCGCCAGCACCGCATTTCAACGGCTTTGATCTTAATTGCAGTCAACCATTGTGAGGGTCCATGACTCGCAGCATATGTGGCAATTGTAAAAACATTGACAATGCTTGACCAGCAGTAATGTTAGTTGCTTTGGTTACTTCCCTGTGTGCCCAGATATTTTAGAGCTTTGCCATTGCTGTCTCATCTTCTACAACCTTCTTGGGTCATTGTCAATGATGAAAGATTCCGAGGAGTTGAAATTGTGTTACCTATTCAACTTCCTGACCATCGACAGTCGACAATGCGGGGATGGTTGCCATCTTAAGACTATGCCCATGCCTCATTTCTTTTTTCACTCTCCCAAGACCTTTGTAAGCGGGTTTGTAAGTTCGTCAAGACTGGTAGTGGGAAGGTGTCTCCTCAGCATATCTTAAGTTGGTAAGCTGCCGGCCCGCCATTGAGATTCATTCCATCCCATCCACCCCGAACTTGTCTCATTGTGTTCGGTTCGTCCTTACAGATTGAAAGAGTAGGTGACAGAATTCATCCAGGTTGTAGTCCTTCCCCAAGAGTGAACCATTGCTTTTGCCCTGCTGGGTACGAACACCAGCCACTGATCAGCATACAGGCTCTTGATCATTTGTAACAGATAGTGTGGTACTCCAAGTGCTAGCATTGCTTTCCAAACTTCACATATCTCACACAATCAAAAGCCTTGGCAATAGTCAATAATACCACGTTCCTTCCTTAACCCCAGCATGTTCTGGCATGTCTGGTTACCTGGTGAAAAGTTCATTTTATTCTGATATGCAGTACAATGTTGCCTTCATAGGAACAGAGCAATATCCTGTTGTTCTTGCAATTCATGATGTCCCTTTCTTGGGAATGCGAGAAAGCCGATTTTTTCCCAATTTTTCCGGTCAGGTTTTGGTGTGCCAAACCTTGTTGTAAAAGCTAGCTGCCATAAAATAATGACTTCTAGCTTCATCAGTGCTTTAAGAGCTCTCCAGCAATATCATCTAGCCAAAATCTTAGCTTTTTTCAAGTCAAATTTTGAGAGTAAGATATCTGGTTCTTCCTCATCACATTCATCTTCTGCACATCTGTGACTGAATCTTCTGATATCTCCCCTTCCAGTCAGGATTTATCCCCATTCTCATCTTTGTTCTGTCAGATATACCCTCTTTTGGTGGGGACATCTTTCACCCTCTGTAAAGCCTCTTGTTGTGTGCACTGTGGTTCTCGAGTCCCTGGCAAAGCTGTTCAAGGTAGTTGTTCTTGTCCACCCCAAGACCTCTGGACTGTTCCCGGTTATTTCTTTAGAATGGGCACGAACACGCTTATCAACAATACAAACGAACGAGCAGGTGGACGCTGTTTTCGCACTTACCGAGGTCAAAGTTCCATACGAAATACAATTATTACAACTGTGTACTACGACTGTGCTAAATACGTCACAATCGTCATAGCAACTACGAACATGCTATAGCCCATGCTATTTTAGAAGCCATTTTGAAAATCTGCAAAAAACTCCGTGCCCGATCTATGCGCCGATAAACTTTCTGCATAAACCACATGCCTGATGATGTTCTTGGATATAAAAGGATCATTTTATATTCGAGGGGCGCCTGGCGAAATCAACGAGAAAGTGCATTTTTCCGTGCCGTAAGTTTTAGTTGTATTGGGCTTGGGCGGTAAACATCCAAGCCTCCACCAATGAGCTCGCCGATTCAAGATGGATGTCCGACCTCTAGCCTTTTATTACTCCAACTCTGTGGTCCACCCTTGCCTTCTGCTGGATCTCATTGGTGGACATATTACGGTATAACTTGCTGGACTGTAGTCCTGCGTCCTTAAACTGGCGCCTTTATCAACTACAAGATCACTTCTTGTGATAATCAAGGTGAAGATTTTTTCTTGCCTTTGACGGGGATGTAAGATTTAGCTATTCAGATATTCCAAGAGTGAAGAAGCTGAACTACAACGGTCGACTTCTCTTGTTAACAGGTCTAGAGTGCTAGGCTGAAGCAATGTACGAACAAGTCTCTTGATTTATGACCCTTCCCCTAACCTTTCCATCAACTCCATTTAGATCGTACACCAAAGGTATGGGCTGGGTGTGCCGTTGTGGGTGCCCATTTCTTTCCCTTCCGGGTCCAGAGGTACCACCTTGGTTTGCAGGGCTTGTGGCTACCCCTCTATAAAGACTTGCTATCAAAGAAGTTTCCAAGGGAACATTTCACTTAGAGGCTGATTCAGATTTTCTGAAGATGCTGCCCTCAATTTTCTAACAAATCGTGACTTTTGCATATTCATAATGCTGTCCAAAGGGCTAAGCTCAAGTCGATGTCCTTCATATGGAAAATCACAATTTTATAATAAAATTCCGGATCCGGAAGTTTTATTTTGCACAGTATCCTGTGGTACTGCTGGACTACACAAAGGTTTACCGCATCAAACCGAAAAATCCGATTCATCTCAAACTTTGGAAGTCAGCAGTTTAGGTGACTATCTTTAATTAAGGTTGACTAGTTTTAATTAATAAAAAATATGTATTTGGAAAACTCTCAGTCTGCCTTTCTTTTAATATCTTAAAATGGTGAAAATCAAAATGACGTCACTCAAAAAGGGAAGGTCGTATGACCATAAAATTTGGCACAATTAAACACTCTATAATCTGGGACACTATGGGGGTTTTGCAAAATTAGCTTATTGGTTGGGGTTTTTTTTGGTCGTCATGGCAACCATATAAACAATCCGGCTCCATAATATCATAGTGCAGTGTTTTTAGTTCATGATTTTTAAGTTAATCGGAGGTCCTACGACTCGGCTACCATGGCAAGCAGGACGAAATTTTGTTTACTCATTTTCTTTTTTTTAAACCTCCTAATATAAGGTATTTGATAGGGTATATGGCACAAACGGGTTATGATTGGGAAAATAAGCAAATTGATCGCTAATTTCATATTTCTATACCAACTGCACGCAGCTCCACGCAATACAACATCGACTTCAACCGGCAAAACAGTATTTATCTGGAACATTGACTTAATCCACAACGATCCTTTGTTCTCATTCTTGTAACTTCCTTCACACCCTAACCTTTAAAAGTCAACAATTCCACATTGAGTCCAAATTAAATAGAATTTCATTTTGAAATGTCATCGTCGGGACATTCCTTCACATGCATAGAATGCCAACAAACTGCATCAAGGGAATTGTTCAACTAAAAAACAATTTGTAAATGTCCGCACCTCATGATTATTCTGTGAATGAATTCCTGTACATAACACCTTTTGATATTTGACAGGTTATTTATTCCTTGAGGCTAAACATTTTGCATTATTAAAGGTTACATAAAAAAGTCGAACATATTGTGGTTAGAGGGCGCTGAATATTGCCATTTATGGACTGAAATGTTCGTTGTCATAATCCGCGTCAATGGTAGGAGGCCAAGTACAAAAATAATACTAGTTTCTCGTCCTCCGCGCGCATGCGTTTTTGCTGCCGCATCAAAAAAGTTTTTTTTTTCTTTTATTAATTTCTGGGTTTTTTTTCTCGAAAATTCATCGAAAATCGGAGTCGTAAATTTCACATTTTAGTTCGCTAAATTTGTTCTCTTATGGAGTCTATTGCCCTTTTGGTGAAAAAAACATTACCTGTGATTCTGAAAGAAAAGTAAGTCAAATTTTGGGAAGCTTTGTTGCCTTGGGAAAGGACCATCCGCCTCGATCGGCAAGTAAAAAAAAAAAAAAAAACTGCCCGCCTCCTCCTTTTTTCAAAAAGTTAGGACGAAAAACAAGTTTGTTTTTTTTTACTCGCCTAAAATAAGAATTGCATTTCATGTCGCGCTCTTAAAAGGAAATTGTGCCAGCAATCAAAGACAAGGGACATACATGCATACTGTCGACAAAGGTGGATTTGTTTAATAACAAAAATCATAAAAAAAAGTGGATGTCCCCCCTTTTTTTTTTGGCACAGACGACACACTTTATTTTCGACGAAGCTTTTTTTGATCTTTTGGGTATAAGAAGATAGATCTTTTTCTTATTACCCTAGTAAAATTTAAAGCTCGGAAAATGTGTGCTATTGATGTTATGAATTTGTTAATATTGACGTCTACTACAGATGACAATTTAAAGCAGATATTTAAAAAAGTGGTGACATTGTCACTCGAAGTTTTACATCTGTGTCTTTACGTGTTCACCATTTTCCCTTTTTTCGAGAGAATCGATGTGATTTTAAACTCATACAGTTCACTTGTCATTTCAGCAGCTTGTTAAAAAACAACCCGGTTAAAGTCAAAATACGTAATTTTAAACATATCTATTATGAATTCCTAAACTTTTCGTCTGAAGGTAGGATTATCGGCTACGGTTTCGTGCCCAGATCTTGTTGAAATTCTACATGAAGAGTGTGGGTAATGGTGAAAGAAACGTGTGCCCAATTTTAATTTTTTTCCAAAAAGGCGTTTTTAGAGATAGTCACATAATGTGTTTTCATTCCATAGACTTTGTACAGGGGCTGATTTTGGCAGTAATCAGAAATGACCAAAAGAGGCAATTTTTGTGAAAAACTACACATTTTATTTCAATTTTTCTCAGTAAGTTGATGAGTTATAAGATTGGTGTTTAGTTTTAATGGTTAAAGAAAAATATTAAAAAAAAAAAAAATTTTTTATTTTTATTTTGCTGTGTGTCATTAAAAGCAAAGGACAGGTGGGGTCGGTTTTTCCCGCAACAAACATTTATGTGTTGAAGTAATTTCTAGAAATACTGAAGTATCCACTTTTCAATAATGTTTTCCTATAAGAAACTACAACTCCCTTGGTGATGAATAGGGTCAATATAAAGGAAATCAAATTAGAAAATTCTCACGTTTGATTTTGCACGATTAAAGTGTTTTCTATTTGAAATAATAGGTGTTTTTAATTTTTAATATACATAATGCTTGTCCGTGTAATAATCATTGTGTTACGGTCATTGATTCGGACCAACCTGATTCAAAAAAGCTAACGTGAGATTTTAAGTTATGTGCTTATACACCCATCCCTGGAGTTTCAGCTTACAAGCATCTTCCATTTAGCCTGGGAAAAATTATTTATTGTAAAAATTAGGGAATTTTTATAAAATAAACTAAAAACAACTAAAACACATCACGCAAGTCTTTAAAACTGCAAAAATTTGTGAGTAGATCAATCCTTAACCATAGTCAAGTTTTGACTACATTGATGTAGGGTTTTGATTTTTATAGTGTTTTTTCTGTAAGACCATTTATCCGATGATCCTAACCTTAAACAGCGTATTTTTTATCTATCTGAAATTATAAGTGTATCCAAACAGCTGGCCGATGTAACTCCAAATTTTGATACTCGGAATGTTTAGTATATATTCCACATGAGGGAGATCATATATTACGTCAGTTATTTTATTGACATACCCACAAAATAGGTACCGTCAAGTATAAAAATTTATCAATATGAATACAGTTTAATACATTTAAAAAAAAAAAATATACCATTAAATTCAGGATCGAATTATATAGTTATTACAGTCTGATTACAGCCCGTTGGACAGGATCGAGGACGGTTGATCGCGGCGTGGACTGTATGAGCCAGGGAAACCAATTGGCAAGACTCTTCGCACTGCGATTTGATATAGAACAATGCGGGCGCAACTGCAAGCAACAATAACCGCAGCACACGCAATGCGCAATTTTAACCGTGGCGCACGCGTGTGGGGAGAGGCGCGAATGTAAAAACAGAATTACTTTCACGCGCGATAAACAAAAGCCCGAATAATTTTTGCCTATTAGCTGATGAACAAAGTCCCGCATAATACCTATGCGCCGGACCTCCGCGCAGCTAGCCCAGCCCACAATAAGCCCGCGTGGTACCTCCTGCCAAATAAATAAGCTTAAATCCTACTGTAATGATTATGTACAAAACTCAGGTACCCAGCATAACACAGCATAACATACAAAATATACTCATGAACAAAATTCAATTTATTCTATGGATAACTCGCGTTGCGTTGCGTGCATCGCGTCACGTTGCAAGCGCACACGACGGCATAACAGAAACTTTAGCTCTGGATCGAATTAGATATCTAATGCAATCCGTACTCTAAGGCAGAGTTAACAAATGTACAACTGGTATATACATCAAATTCTGTTTCCCCACATTATTAGTAATGAACTTTCATTTTTTTTTTTTAATTCCAATAAACGTCAAAATTATATACATGAGATAGGCTGATATCATCGTAGCTCGTGATTTGAATAGAAAGGAAAAAAAAAAAACCCAATTTTCTAACAAATGAAATTCATCCTCAAACGTCGTTTAGATTACAATTACATAGTCTGTGAGGTTAGAATCGATTTTTGGAAGCACGTCCTTTCTCAATCATAAAGAGTGAGCGCTGATCCTAATCATAGTAAACTTGGATCTCAAGTCTCGATTTAAACAAGATAGTATAAATTTTCAAGACAAATTTGTTTTGAAGAGACAGTAAGAGATATAAATGCACCATGATCAGATCACAACTTTTAAAGCCACTATCATTGATTTCTTCAAATATAGAACCCATCGCCCCTCTATTTTTCGTCAAAGTTTCATGTGGTTTAGGGGCGCTAACGGCGCACCTATTCGCCATCGAATTTGGTTACATAACTCCCTGGTTACTGGATCACGTCACCTTTTGGAATGTTCTTGGCAGCCGTAGACTTTGTGTATGATCTTGTCGATCGTGGTGCAGGAATCAAAAGCGTAATCCATTTGACATAGTAACGACCGATTACACGTATACTTCGCTATGCGAATTAGCTTGATTTGGAAGCTGTTACGGCGGTCCGGTATGTACGTATATCCTGTTTCTAAAATTGTAAAAAAGATGCGTAAATTGAAACCAGCGTTTTTGAAAATTCTCAGACTGAATAATACCAGCAAGGCACATTGTGGAAAAATGGTATGCTAACCCTTAGCGCGATTGCGTGTTTACTTTTCCGTTTTTGCGAGCACCGAAGTACCCCCGACAAAAACGTTCAATTTTCTCGCTAGGTTCTATAGGTTCAGACCCATTACGATACATTATTCAAAACAAAACATAGTAACGGATCCTCTGATCCAAACATCTTCATATACCCCTTCGTTTGCCGGAGATATTTGAGATTTAGTTGTAT
>JAMKCH010067301.1:0-18234 GCA_023653785.1 Ophioderma brevispina | reverse complement strand
GGAGGTGGGAATAACTTTTACTAGCCTTTATTGGGGACTTATTTCTGCAGAGCTGGGCTACAACTAGCCCATCTGCCATGCATCTCACATACATACCGTACGGACTCACTCGCACTCGCAGCTGTCGATTTTTGCTTTGAATCGTATGCTAATTAAGCCGTGCAAAAATCGATATGGTAATTTTGACGGGCGACGTCATCGATATTGGTAAGTATCTGAAAACGTTGTCATCGATGAAATTGGGCGGTGCTTACGATGACGACTACTTTGATTGACACATTATGCTTGCACTGGGAAATACCAATTTGCGCAAAGACGCCTCGCTCCGCTCGGCCTCACGCCTTCGGCGTTCGACACTCGCCTTCGGCGCGCTCGCGGTTGGTGGATAAAAATGCGAGGCGTCTTTGACAAAGACTACCAACAAATTGACAACCTCCCTGATTCAGGAAGGTTTTATACCCAAGGTTGCATGCAATTCTGAAAATCCCCCCTCCCCCAATTTCTGTGTGAACCTCCATTATTGCTGAATGTAAATGTTGGCATCTCTGAAATTGATATGCAGGGGAGTGCATCAGTCACCCTTAAAATCCACAAAAGAGGCAAAAGGTCCACTTTTTGCCATTTTTTTTAGAAAAAGGTTCAAAATCTAGAGAAAATATCGAGGGTTGACAAACAGAAGGACGTAACTCACTTTTTGGTGATTTTGAGGTTTTGGTACCAAAAAAATGGGTAACACCTACAGATTCTGAAAACCATGAAGCCTTAACTCAAGTCTACTTCCAATTGCCTATAAAGCAAAATAACACTTCACCACATCTCAATGGTGTACACTTTGTTTACTAACAGAAAGCCTAACTCTGAGTTACCTTCTGATGGCAACTGTACAGGCTGTCCCAAAAAAATGTTAACACTCGGGACAAGGGCATTTTGGGTAAAAGAAAAGTACACATGGGTCTTTGTGTGGTACTCCTTTGAAGCCAATAAAATAAGCTTTTCTTTGACATTTATTTCATTCCAGTCCAATGTGTAGAACTAAAGATATGATTCATCAAATATAAGAGGGCAAATTCAATTTGGTCCGATTTCTGCCTCTAAGCATTTGAAATGCATGACACAACATGAATACACCGAACTACAGAGAACAACCTATTTCCATACTAAAAGGGAAAGAAATGGATCTTGCTGTTTTAGTTTGTTGAAGAAATACTTCAAAATTCCTGTCACCGTGTTTTACCAAGCGCTCATCGTTGAATCTAGCACAACGGCTCTTCTAACGAGATATATGTTGGCTTGAGTTTTTGCTATTCTGGTCCATTATGGGTCTGTTGGGTCTGCTACTGGCATGACTGGCATATTTATTTCAAATTCCGGCTGCTTCACTATCCACGTTGGCCTATTTTCAGAGGTTTCTCTTCTTTTTTTTTTTCTTTGCGTTATTTTATAACTTGTGTGTTCTGTCTATACAGAATCATAGGTTTCCTTGGAAAGTCAAGTGGGAAGCTCCGATTGTTTGTGGATTGGTTAGGTTTGGTTTAGTAGGTACAAAGGCAGGTTTCCCTCAGTCTTACAAGTTAAACCAATGCAAATCGGACCAACCCGAGTTTTGTTGGCCCTCTCCTTTGTGACGAAGCATAGATAAAGGCGATCTTTGTCTAAATATCGGGTTTGGAATGAAATAAATGGCAAATAAAAGCTATTTTATTGGCTTCAACGGAGAGAGATAGTACAAACACAAAGACCAGGAGTACTTTTCTCTTTGGACCCAAAATGACCTTTACCGGAGTGTTAACATTTTTTTGGACAGCCTTGTATGTGGCCAACAATGAGTGAGGCTTCCATAGCTTGCACAATTGCCAGAATTGCAACAGCTTAATTTAGCTCCCTATCCCACTTATCTTGATATTTCTTTTAAAACATGCCAAAGGGATGACATGCTTTAAACATCTGATTGAAATAATGTGTCAATCATAGGCATTGATTGAAGGATTCTGTATCACAGATTACCGTTTCAGTTACCGTCAGAAGAGAATATAAGGCAGCACTTAATTCTTATATAAGAATCTTTAATTCTGCGTTCATAATTAAAAAATTGTTCTTTGTTAAAGGTTAAATAATGTTTGCTTACAGTACAGCTATGAGCTTTATGAGATGTTTACCAATTTTGAGTAAGGACATGGATTTGCTTAGTAGAAAAGATTAAACATCCCATTCTCAAAAGCAGTATTTTTGTTAAGGCTTTCTGATTGTCAACCCTAGATATGAAGTCCACCGTTTTTGGATGAGATGTTAAAAAAAGTCCAAACAAAATCCATTTTAGCGAGGTTAGGTCCACTTTACAAAAATGTCCTCCTCTCTTTTTAAAAAAAAACTGCATCGACCATGTTCATATCCCCTCCTTCATCAGTCTCCAGAATGTGCTCGTTCTTTTTGTGTGTGTCAATTTTGTGGTACTCTACCCCCACATTGGCCCTCATAAAACTAGAGACATAAGTTTCTGTGTGTAAAATCTCAAATTCCGTTTGTAAAAAAACTGCACTTGGAGGTTTTTTTTCCGACTATAGAAACCACTGCTCTCAAAAGGCGAAGAAGTCTATGTCTATAGCTGAAGGTCATTTAATTAATGTTTCTTTATAAATGAGCTACGTACTACTATTAATTATGGAGTTTAGTTTAGTGTGGGGTGTGTAATGACGATCTGCAATTTCAGACAAAGAATAACATCATGCATGTTTGAAATGGCCCCTTAAAAAAGCATTCTGTGATTTTAGTCTCTGTGAAGACTTGTTTTTGATGGGAGTTTGGTGAAACGTACTGCAAGGGATAGAGAAAGGGTGCAGTAAAAATGAGGAGAGTAAAGTAAGAAAATGATCAGGCCCGTAGAGTTATACACGTAATATATTGAAGCTTTTACAGTGTATTGTGTTGATATTATTTAAGACGAAGTTTTAGGTAAATCTTTATTTGAAAAGACAGGAAGGTGTGTTGTAAACCTACATTAAATTAAAGCTTTAGAATTTGAGGATTCAGTTTTAACACATTTGCGCCCAATTGGGCGGTTTTTCGATTTTTGATTTGAAAGATCGGAAGGTGTAAACCATGTTAAATTAAAGATTATAACTTGGGGATTAAGTTTCTAAACGTTTTGCCGCCAATTGGGCGTTTTTTTCCTATTTTCTTTATCTTGAAATGACTGGAGGTGAAACCTATGTTAAATAAAAGCGTATAACTTGGGATCAGTTGGATTCAGTTTTTTTTAACACATTTTCGCACCAATTGGGCGTTTTTTCTATTTTCTTATTTGGAAATGACGGGGAAGGTGACCCTATGTTATTAAAAGTTATAACTTGGGATTCAGTTTTAACACATTTGCGCCCAATGGGCGTTTTTATATTTTTCTTTATTAAAGGACAGGAAGGGTGTAACCAGTTAAATAAGCTTATAACTTGGGGGGATTCGTTGTAACACATGTTTGCGCCAATTGGGCGTTTTTTTCTATTTTCTTTATTTGAACTGATAGGAAGGAGTAACTATGTTAAATTAAAGCTTATAACCTTGGGGATTCAGTTTTAACACATTTGACGCCCAATTGGCGTTTTTTTTTTTTTTTTCTATTTTTTTATTTGAAATGATAGGAATGGTGTAACCTATGTAAATTAAAAGCTTAAAATGGGATTCGTTTGAACACATGTTGCGCCCAATTGGGCGTTTTTCCTAATTTCTTTAGTGAAATGGACAGGAAGGTGTAACCTATGTTAAATAAAGCTTTATAACTTGGGATTCAGTTGTTTAACACATTTTGCGCCCAATTGGGCGTTTTTTTTCTATGTTCTTTATTTGAAATGATTAGGAAGGAGGAACCATGTTAAATTTAACTCTTATAACTTGGGGAGGATTCAGTTTACACAATTTTGTGGCCCAATTGGGCATTTTTTATTTCTTTATTTGAAATGACAGGAGGTGTAACCTATGTTAAAATTAAAGCTTAGGAACTATGTGAGGTCAAAAGTCACACACCAATGGTCAAAGGTCAAACGGAGATCAAGTTGTAAACAAGGTGAGTGGTTCTAATGCAATCTTATGATAATGTATCAAAAATCTACTTTAATTCAGGTATGAGATTTCTTTTTATTACATGTTTCTGTAAATTAAAAGTGCATTAAAACTCGAAACCATCTACTTCTCTTAAATGCTTTTAATGTTGTTATTATTTCTTGTAAAAAAATATGCCCTTGCCGACCCGACACAGTTTGTTTTTTAAATACTTGTTAATTTAAAAACTCTATGTTCACTGAGAGTCAATCATGGATTTATGGTTATTCTGATTAATTTGGAATGAAACATAAGTTTCAACAGCCAGTTCTATCTAAAACAATAACTTAAACTCTAAATTGGAGTTTTACACTGTTAGAAAACCGAAAAAAATAATTTGTTTTCCGTTATAAAACGGAAAAAATTATGTCTTACATAAAACCAAAGGAAAAAAGAGTGTCCCCTTGTTTTCTGTAGGTAATAAAAAATGGAGATGGTCGCATTAATTGGTTGTGTATAAGCAACAAAAATTTCTAAATACCACCTTCCTCGTCAGTAAATTGAAAAACCATCGGGATGAGATGAAAACCATTTTTCTGCAGCCTTATGTAACTTTTTCAGTGTCCAAAAAACTGGTCTGCATGGTCAGAAAATAAGATAAATTGGTTTTCCTGTGCAAATTTAAACCAGTAGCCCTACACTTAAATTATGGATTTATGTACAGTGAAGGATTATCCATTTTAGATTAGAACGAAGTGTTCAACAAGACCCAACAGATTTTGAGTTGTTAGATGAACGAGATTGACACCATAGGGATGCCTCACTGAAATTAGAAGAATTTATGCGTAAGTTGTATGTATCAGGGCGTGTCAACCCATGCAGTGAAAAAGCGAGCATGTTGTTCCAATTTCAGTGGTGATAGCCCAATAGCGGGGGGGTTGCCATAACCTGACCCATTCGGACACACTTCTTCTGACACTTTTCAGACTTATGAATTAGAAACCTTAAAAGAATAAAACTGCTTTATTACGTGAAGGGTTTTCCGAATTCATAAGTGGTGTCAGAAAAAGGGTCGAGGGATCAGGGTTACGGAAAACTTGAATAGATGGGTGTTATATTGAATAGTGTTGAATCAGGGATGATGGAGGATCGATTCTGATGGCGGCCGAGCCTCATTAAAATGCAAACCCCAAAATTAGGCATAGCAATACTTGCAAACTAATGATGTGATGTGGCTGGCTACAATAATTTGGGCAAATAATGGCAAATGTATTAGAATCCTGCATCATCTTTAATTTCCATGTGGTTATAAAAATTGTCATCTGAGTGGTGAGAAGGTCATAAGTGCAATAGTTGTCATGATGATGCATAACTGTGTGCTGCATGTTTTGTAATGATCATATTTATCTTTCCTTGAGTCACTGTATTGAAATAGTTCTTAGGCGACTATGTTACTTGAAGAACTGACCAAAGGACTTGCATATAGTATATTTCGCTTTAGCAAGTGGCCACGTAAATAGATTCGTTGCCCAGCAAATTGGTCCAACAATCACAGGGCACAGCGCAAGCTACACATGAAAAGTTGGAATTCCTCGTTGCTTTAAGCCTTGGATTGGTTTGGACCAATGACGGGAAACAAATCCTATTACGGGTGGGAACTTCACGTGAATTGCTGGAATGAGGCTGACAAATAGCAGCTATTGCACTACGACCTTCATGCATTCACATGACCATATATGGCAGCCTTTCTAATACACACAAAAGGAACATGAGATATTATGAAGATGCAAATCTCCCTAAAATTGCACTTGAATATTGGTGGAACTCAGGCAGCATACACTGTGCCATTGACCTCAAATTGAGATGATAAGAGAAACGTCATTTTGCAACTCTCGACCCATTTTGAAAAATTGTGTAAATGTTCACAAGAATGGTTCTTGCTCACATCATAGGTGGGGTGCACTTCACTGACTGCACTCACGATATGATAGAAATACTATCAAGTAAAAAACTTGGGGAGATCTACCTAAGGCAAAAAATCCACATTAAACAGGGTTGAAAAAAAGGTCACATACAGGTCATAGGTCAAACTATGGTACGTCCCAGACAAGTCTTTGGTCAGTGATTCTTGTGACCATGTATGAAGTTAAGTGGATATAGTTCCTTGGGCCAGATAGGTTGGTCGGGTCCATCAGGAGTGGCAAAGCGCGTAGTGTCGACGGTATCAACTTCTCAGAAACATCATATACAAATAATTTGGCATGATAGTAGATCATTCCAAGTAGTGCTTAAGCATGCTTTAATTTGCATAAAAATGGCCGCCATTGAAGATTGCCCAAACTGTTTAGCCATATGTTGTATTTTAGAAGGAATTCTTTTTAGTGGAATAAATGCCCTAACCTGAGGGTTTGACACATGGCAACCACCAGAACTCAAATCCATATATTTAAATTAAAAACTAATTGCATTAAATCCAAAATGCCGCAATTTTTCATTAAATTTGAGCCTAATTTGACTTTAACAGTCAATGTTCAAGGTATCACATGAATGAACAAGGCCCACTTTTAAGTTTGCAATTACACTCTTGTACTAAAAACTATAAAATGTCTTTAGACGAGACTTCGAAGGTGACAACCTAAGCATGTGCTAATTACAATAAAGAAATGGCCGCCTTTGAAATTTTCGTCATAAGTATTTATTTTTCTGGCTATGATCAGGTCTTGTAGTAGAAGAAAGTCTTTAGTGAAAAATATATATTGACAAACAGGTGTTTGCTAAGGACAAACACCAGCACTCAAATCCATGCATTTGTTAATAAAACCTAATTTGCAAGGGATAAATCCAAAATGGCCGCCATTTTCGTAAATTTTGAGCCATAATTTGACTTTAACGGTCATTGGTCAAGGTATCACATTGGAGTATCTTTACACTTAAGTGCATACAATTACACTATTATTATAATCGTGTGTATGCAAGACTTTAAGGGGACACCTTGGGCATGCTAAATTTGCCATAAAAACAAATTGGTGCCATTGAATGCGCCTTAACTAGGCGGCATTACTGACTCATAGAAGAAATATTTTAGGTACAAAAAACTCCCCACAAAACGCTAAATGAGATGGTGATTAAAACACAACAAAATGAATTCATAGCCATCATTTTTTAATAAATATAAATTTGCATATCCCAAATGGTAGCCATGTTGCCAAATTAGCATTTGTACTGCGTTGCTTTTGGAATTGTAGCCACTTTGACTTCATGGGACGTTTTAAGTGTTAATGTATTACACTCGGAATAAATGGGTTATATACATAGTTTTAAAGCACCTTCATTTGACATATAGAATATTTGAGGATCCATTCTGTACTACATGTGTTTCAGTAGTTATTTCATCAATTAAAGATATATGCGGAATTTTGGCAAAATAACATTTATTTTACCAACGGCATATACATAACTATTCACCATTCACAAAGTTCTCATTACAAGTATTTGCCAATCTAGTTCCTGTATTTTGCCTCCTTTCATAGTCTGTCTCTTCCTCGTCACCCACCCCCCATAGATCATCAGAAAACGGTCCAATTAATGACTCACCTTCATGTTTTCACTGTCGATACCCTTGCACAATCTGTTACAGGACCATCCCATTAGCCTACATAGGCAGTCTGGCAACTTGCAACACTCTTGGGCAAGTATTGCAGGGTTAAGACCTAAAACAACGTCTGCATCAGGTGGCCATTCATCCACTTGTTGATCAAATTACCATTTGGCTTGTACAATCACTCTCATAACCATTGGGCTTGTGAAGTTCTGGAGAGGAGGCTTCTACGGCACATATAGGTTGCACCCATCATGCCAGGAAGGGGTAGGCAGCCCTCACATGGAGGAAGCAGCCAGATTCAATTTTTGGCTTTGCTTTGCTTTCTAAAAACAATTAGTACCGCAAGTTGTTCTCACCTTTGGTGGGTGACCTAGCTACATCCTAACAACATGACCTCTTTGGAAGTTTGCAAAAGAGTCATCAGCCAGGTAAGCAAACATGAGAGAGAGAGAGAGAGAGAGAGAGAGAAGAGGAGAAAGAGAGGAGGAGGAGAGAGGGGAGAGAGACGGGGAGAGAGAGAAAGAGATAGAGTGTCAAATTGTAGAGATTTGTGCATTGGCTCGAGCAAGTATCAGCTCTAAAAAAGTCGCAAGAGAGACCGACAGACCCCTACCTTTGTTCGCCACACATACCTGCACCCAAGTTTTTAATCAGTGAAACTGATCCTCAGCCTGGCCTTCAACAAGGACATTAGCTGCAATATGTTTATGAGACAAGAAACCATTTCAAAGGCATGCATTCATATTCATATACAGTAATTGACGTGACTCTGTCAGTGCATTTGCTGCCAAAGGAAATGGTCGGCTAAACGCAAATCCCACGTTTACAAACTTCAAAGTTCACATGTCGTGAACTAGCATCACCCATCAAGACCGTGAACAACTTGGCCAGCTTCCTCCATGAGAAACTGTCTGGCACCCTCATGCAGAAGGAGATGTTCCATTGTCTGCGGTTCTGTTCAAACCACAGGTGGGTAGTGTCATGGAATGCTTCCAGGCAGCCCAATTCTGCACAAGAAACCTGAGATCGGCGGACTTCTAGTTTCAATATGTTGAAACATCGCAATTCCGTCCATTTGGAGTTATCCGTTCAATACCAATAGATGTACATGGTTGTGAGCAAAGGCGTTCTGTCCACAATGCAAATCTCTTAAGCTCCTTAGAGAATGAGGTCAAGAGGTTGGGACTTTGCTTAAGAAACTCTTCTCTGGAATTAAGTTGGGTGGCAGCTGGTCTCCGTCCGGAAACTACACATGTAGGCTTGCTTCCACATAGATACTTGACAGATACGCTCTTGCAAGCTCGATACACTTATGACAGATGTCTGATGGGCAATTCCTGCCTAAAATGTATACGTTATCCGTTTGGTGTTGGACAAGGACATCTTATGATAAGCCGGACGCGGCATGAGGCATTTAATGCGGAGCACAAGTTTTATTGCCAGGGTTGAGCTTACCATACAGGCATTGTTGCTTCATACAATTGGGCAGACCAAGAGATGTTCCATGTATGTGGTGCTGTTCCACAACACAGGTAGTGTAATGATCTGCTTCCAGGTAGCCTCACTTCTGCAAGGAACCTTAGATCGGCAATTTTGTTCTCAATTATTGAGCTCGCCATTCAGGCCCATTGGGGAGTCAGTCCAGGTGGAAGATTCTCACCAGGTTCAATACCAGTAGATTGTACTCCCTTCAAAACTGCTTAGAGACTGATTCCAGAGGTTGGACTTTGCTCAAGAAGAAACTCTGTCTGGACTTAAGGTGCGTTGGCAGCAGGTCTCTGTCCGGACATCGTGGGCTTCACATTAGTATCCTTTATTTTCCCCCTTATTGGTGGTTGTTTTTTGTTTCTTGTTACCCTCTTTTTGTTTCTTGCCTTTTTTCTCTTTTTTTTAATAATTGGCATGCTACGCTCTTGCAGCCTCGCTACCCCTACTGGTGGAGCAATTTCCTGCTAGGATGTTAAGTTCTCGTTGATGTTATTGCGTGAGCCATTACTTTACTCTTCGTTTCTTGATGTGGGTCTGTAAGAGAAAGAGTGCGTTCCCAACTCTAGGTAGACAGGGTATCGCAGTGCTACAGGGGGTTGTTTCAAGACCAGGTGGTTACTTAGTGACGTTTGGCCCCGGTTGCGTAGATGGAAAGCACACACCTTGTGTGCTTGGAGGATTTGCACGTAGGTTTGGAGAGAGCTCGCTCACAAGTGAGAAGTCTGCATTTGTGCGGAATTCCACGTGTCGCCTAGATAAAACGACAGGTTCCTGCAGTCCTAGGTTGGTCGTTGAGATGCTGAACAGGAGAGGTGACGAGCACACTCCCTTGTGGAGTCCATTTCTTGAGCATAACGTCATCAGCCTCTTCTTCGCTCTTAGCTGAACCAAAGACATCCTGTGCAAGTTACAAACAGATATATGGTGGCGTAGTCTTCAAGAGGACTAGAGATGGCAAATACTTGTGAAGTGAGAAAACTTTTGAGTTGACGTCAATAGTTATGTAGTATAATGGGGTATGTTATGTATTGTTAATAGATAACAGATTGGATAGCGATATTGTTAATGACTGGCAAAAATGGTAATTCTGGGCAAAATGTGCATAAATTAAAATATGGAAATAACTACTGAAACAAACTATAAGTGTTAGTGCAACGAACTGGCTCATCAGAATGCTGTATAAAAAGAAGTTGGTTAAAACTATATATGTGAGGTAGTAGATCTTTGTGGCAGATCTTAGGAGCAATGCCCTAAACCCAAGGAAAAGGTTCTACTCTATGATTTTTGGCAGGGTGGTTTTAAAGGTCGGTAGGGATTAGACATAGAATTGCAAGTGCAATAGATTAACATTTTAAACTGACTTGATTGAAAATGCCACCCATTTAAAAAGCAACCCTAAGGCTGAAATGGTGGGTAACAATGGTGGTTATTGGGGATAATGCAAATAAGGTTATTAATAGATGGCCATCAATTGAATTTCATTTATGATTGTTTTAATCAAACACCTCATTTTAGCCAGTTTTGAACCTAAAATATTTCTTCAACATGTCTGGATATAGCCGAAACTAGTTATGGCGCATTTCAATGGTGGCCATTTTGTGTATCAAATTCCTTGCTTAAAGTTTGTCAACTTGGAAGTCTTGCATACATTACATGTTTATAGTTATATTCGAACAATAGGGTAATGATAAACTGGAGAGTAGTGTAAAGTTCATTTCCATTATGATACCTTGGGAATGTTGAAGCAATAGTATTTACGAAAATGGCGGCCCTTTGGATTATGCAAATTTAGGTTTAATTAAGAATGTATGTATTTGACTTATGTGGTTCATTATCTGTGTCCATTATCAACATTTATGTTAACATTTTTTTTTACCTAAATATCCTTATACAAGAATGGTATGCTGAAAACAGTTTATGGAGCAGAACTTGAAATGGGGCCCCTTTGTTTATGCAAATTAGCAGGCTTAAGTGCTAATATAGCAAGTTCTATCATGACAGAAATTATTTAAGTTGAAGTGACTTAACAAGTTGGTAGTACTCTCGTTTTCCCACTCTATATGGTAACATATGTCAAATATCACTAGCCCCCCCCCCCCCCCCCCCCCCCCCCCCCCCCCCCACCCTCCTGGCCCAGCACTAATCTTAAATGATGATACCAAGTAGTTGTGGCTTTTTGTGGGGTGGAATTAACTCCCTCATCAAAGAATCCCAGTGGTTATTTTTGTGTACATCGCAAGAATTGCAGGAATGCCATAGGGATTACTTCTTGGCTATGTCTGTGTATCCGTTGTCTGTGTCAAATGTTAAACCCTTAATATATTGCATGCTGTACGAGTTCCGTAAGGGCTACAGTGTATAAACTTGGTGGAAAGGAGGGGGCGGAGGCGGGTACATGTGGGTGACCTCATGTGACCTTGGCCGTTCAAATGTGAAGCCCTTGATATCTTTCAGCCATATTAAGTTCCGTAAGGGCTACGATGATGTAACTTGGTGGAAAAGGCAAGGGGGTGGGGTGGGGTGACATGATTGTGACCTTATGATGGGACCGTTTGTCCCCATTTACAAATGCGACGGCAGACAGACACTTCTACGTTCGGTCCGGGATCGCAATGTATTTTTATACAGGTTTCATATTTTGTCATAACATTCATTTCGGCATTTTCTACTAGAGTTGGCTCATAATTCACCAAGACAGGCTCGATGGACCCATATGTCAATTACATTCTGTACCAAAGCATGCCATAAACAAAAAAAAAAAAAAAAAAAAAAGAAATCTGTTCACGTTTTGTCATTGAGTAATTTCACTTTAAAATCCAACAAATACTTTTTCTCCATTTATGGAATTATTTTTTCTTTTATTTTTTTTTTTTACTTTTCAGTTTGATTCCAGCACTGCTCATCATCTTAGATTCACCATCAGTCTGGGTTTGATCACTTTATGTGTCAGTGCACAGAATACATGTGGATGGACGAGCAGTCAATGATAACATGATAAAATTTGGGAACCTTAACTCACCTAAAGGTGTGTGACCTATCAATAACCCTCATCTCCACCAATTGTGAAGATTTGTTCATTGAAGAAAAGTCTGGATTTGATCACTTGTGTCAGTGGCACAGAATCACATGGATGGACAAGCAGTCAATGAATAAACATGAAACAATTTGGGAAGGGAACTTTGAACTTTCCCAGCCTAAAGGTGTGTGACCCTATCCAACAACCTCATCCCCACCAATTTGAGATTTGGTACTGGAAGACAAGTCTGGATTTGATCACTTTGTGTCCTTGCACAATCCGTGGATGGACGAGCGTCATGAATGAACATGACCAAGGTAACTTTGGCCTTTATCGCCTTAAAGGTGTTTTAACAGTAGCGTAACCAGCACGGGGCTGGGGCCATGCCCCCTGCGCTGAACCCTTGCCCTCCCCGCCAGTCCCCCCTCCTAATCACTGTTTGTACTTTGTACAGTGTCTATGGAGAAGGACCAACTTCACCCCTCAGAAAATGCCTCGCCTCGACATCCCTACTCCCCCCCCCCACACACATTTGCTAAGGTCTGGTGGTTTACGACGCCACTGATGTGTGACGGTGAACCCTATCACATGACTTCCGCCCCCCACAAAATTTGAGATTTTGGTATCGAACACGTTCATATTTTGCTCATTCTCTTAGTAAAATTTAAGGCCCAGAAATTGTTCTTTTCAGGTCATGCAAAATGTCTTCAAATACATGGTCCCCCACCCAAGCTCACACTTGACCAACTACTCATACATGTTTCTCCCTATGGGCGAATTTGGGTAGCTTGCTCCAAACAGCTTGGGCCAATTTAAAGTCACTAATCAGTGGATTTGATTAAATCAGAAAATAAAAACATCATCAAAATTTGTGCATGCTGTAAAAATTATCCTAACATACCCTACAGTGAACAGACCAAAAGCAAAAGCAACTAAAGGCTAATAAGGACAAAATAGATAGTCACGATACGGTAACGTATGGAAATCCGTGAATTGTTCCTAATAAACGCCTTCTGCACTAATACACGCCCCCTACGATTTTTGATCAAACATTCAATAAAATGAGTTAGCTTAGCTAAATCACATGATTTAATGGCCTGGACTGTCGTAATCTGTATCATAATCGCGTTTTGCACAGTTGTATAGTTTAAATTAGTATGGAACTTTGGAGACCTCTGGACGGCAAAAACAGCGTCCCCCTGCTTGTTCGTTGTAGATTTTGTAATCAGCGAAAATAAGGGTGTGTGTGAGGTGATTTTTGACTTTCCATTTTTGACTGTAATACACGCCTCCTTTTGGAAAAATGCAGCACCCGCCCCCTGGGCGTTTATTAGGAACAATACGGTACCATCTTTGAACCAGCTGTTTTTCTCAGTTGAAAAATTACTATGATAATTCTTAATTTCCTTCACTTTTAATCTATTCCTGCAAAATTTCAAATATGGTTACATCTTTCGGGTACGTGTGGGATCGCTGATGGTCTTTAACCCAAACAGTTCTTGTTTGTAGGCGGGAGGAAGGGAAGGAGTAAAGGAGATAGAAGGTCGTGCCTATGTATGTTTAGGCATGTTAGGGTTTTAGCAGATGTCCTGCATAGAAAAATATTTGATGTGCACTTGGCAATCCTTGGCAGATTTCTTTTGAAAGCAGACCATACGTAACTCACACACACATGCATATTATTGCTTTTGTTTTTCTACAGACATATTGATCATAGAGGCACAAGATGGGTCATCTAGCACCTCTCAGCAGCCCTTTCATGGCAAAAGGGCATAACTTGAGTTATGCCCTTTTGCCTTGAAAGGGCCACCCTGCAAAACCAATGCATTATGGGATACATTTTTCTTTTTAAATGTTGAGCCTAAAAAATGCTAAAAATATATTTAAAATATGTATCCCATAATGCATTGTTTTTGCAGGACAACCCTTTCAAGGCAAAAGGTGTAACTCAAGTTACGCCCTTTTGCCATAAAAGGGCCGTCAGGTCAATGTGTCTATAGAAAACAACAAAAGCAGTGTTATGTATGTATGTGAGTTGATGTCCTGCTTAAAGGAGAACTCGTACAACGAATAATATTATACAATATATTCGTAAAATAATTATTGACCACATATGGAGTGGTTTAATAAAAAACAGACTTATATTAATCATAACAATGAATTAAAACCATCTGGTCTGACAATGTGCTATTTAAAATTCGTGCGAGTGTATAACGTGTTAAGCGATACAGCCGGCACGTTTGCGTCACACATGCCATAGTAAATGCACATTATGAGAGCGTCACATGGGAAGGTGTATGACGCTACTGTGCCGTCCGTATCGCATAACACATATACATATCCATATACACTAGCGCGAAATTCAAATAGCGCATGGTCAGACAAAATGTTTTCATTCAGTTTTATCGTTAGTATAATTCCGGTTTTCCATGAAACCACTCGATATGTGTTCAATAATTATTTTTATAGTGTATATTGTAAAAGTTATTCTTAGTACGGTTCTCCTTTAAGAAATCTGCCAAGGAACATTGTCATGTGCACAACAAGGGTGGCAGTGATGTCACAGCCATCCTATATTATAATTTCTCTTGCAGTTTTCACACAATGTAGCAGTTTTCACACAATGTAAACGTTAAAATTATTTTTAAAGAATGGAAGTGATAGTATGGATTCAAATCAGTCAATAATTTCTATGCAGGACATCTGGCAATATGCCTTCATATACATGTAGAGGAAGATCATTGGGAAATCAGACCATGATTGAGTCACCCACCTTCAAGTGATTATTTATGTCTGTATTTATTGTATATAAGTAGAACATTTATAAATACTAAATTATCTGAAAAAAAGTTACTCTAAAGGGAACAAACCAAAAGAATGATGGAATCCGGTGAACATAATTCCATGAGAAAGTTGACTCCCCACCACACTTTCTCCAAGCTGGCAGTTGGTCAAAATAATGTGTTCTTTAAGAAGAGTATCTGTATGATAACTGGACCTGTTATTTTTTACTCTCCCCCTTCTCTGTAACAATGTTTATGGGCAATTCCACCGTCATGGACGTTACATTTTGCCCACCCTCTCTGTATTCAAAATGTATTCCAACATACTTGAAAGCTAAGGAATTTAATTTTATTTCTGGTATTGTTAACATACTAATGTTTAACAAGAACATCAAACATCTAGAAAGATCTAGTTCATTAACAAGAAAATAGCTTCAGAAGTCGGCGTCATGGACGTTACGAAAATGGACAAGCAGTTTTTTGGACATCATTTATAACCAAAACTCTCTGAAGTTGCAATCTCAAGTTTCATTATTCCTGTTTAGTATTTTAACTATGGTAACACTTTATTTAACTTTGAATTAAAATAAAGGAAAGCACCTTCTTATAATATAGAAAATCTTCCAAATGTATATCATGGACGTTACATTTGTATAAATGTCATGGACGTTACATAATTTGAATTTTCAACATTCGCTCATTCAAATTGATAACCCATAGGTGTGTGCTTATTGCATTGCTTATCAGTTTGTTTGATGCCATAGAATCTATTTTTGAAGTTTAGATGATGTTTGAATAGTGGTATTATTTAAAATAACCATTTTAGGTCAAACCTGGGTACGAGGGCGCTTTTCTATTTTTTTCACACACCCTTTTGAAAAAACCTACTCTTACATATACCACTATAAAGATAACCAAATATGTGACATGCTCACTAAATTTGAGCATCTTATCTTTATTAGTTTGCCTGTAACATTCATTTGAATATTGCATGAATGTGCCCATTGAAAAGCACAGGGGTCAATGCACTTTTCCCCTGTACAAATTCAATGGGAGTATTTCCAAGAAATAAACTTTAGGCCTACTCATCAGATCACAAACTAAAGGTGATAGAAGGGTGAAACTTCTTGAGCAGGTAAAACTTATGATTATCTTTCCAGTTGTTACCCTTTATTTTTTGGAAGGTAGTGTTTTTTTTAAAAAGTTGCGAAAAATGATGTAAAGCGCCCCCGTGCCCAATTTTGACCTAAATGGTCATTTTTAAGAATTCTAATTATCAAAATGTCATGAAAACTTCAAGAACAGATTCTCTGGACATCAAAAAACCTAGTTTAAACATTACCATAACAACATCCCATAATACCCATTTACGGGGGTATTTAAATGTGTAATGTCCATGACGGTATCGTCCATGACGCTCATTAGCTTTTCCTAATAGTCTAATTCTTTTTTTCACATTTATTATCTCCATATATGTCATTACATTGTATATACTAGATATGATGATAATCAATTGGCATGTAGGTAGTTACAGGAAAAAATAGTATAAAACGTCATGGCTACGTTACATACATTCGTGGAAAATCAGAAGAAAATTTGGGAAACTCAAAGAGCGCCCTCTAGATAACTGCAAACTGCATTTGATTTCAAAGTGTAATTATAAAAGATACCTATCTTGGTATTCAGTTCAGAATGAATACATTTCCGTGGGTAAAATATTCATAATACAGACCTGAAATATTTGACAAACAAAGCCAATTTTAGTAAAAATTGCAGAAATCTGTTGCTCGTAAAGAACTTTTTTCCAAAACCATAAAAAATAAGAAAAGTTTTTTTTTAACTTAAAATTCAATATTAGAATCCAGATTTATACAGATAAGGGTATCGTTCTCCATGTTTCAATGTAATGTTGCCATTAAAATGAATTTCAATTTTTTAGGCTCAAGGTGACATGGGTCCGCTTGACTTGATCACACTTCAATTTGACTCAAAGATGAGTTGATTCAGAGAAAGGGACTCGGCGAAAGTGGTACCACACCTGGGTGCCACAGTTGGATGGTTTCGCAGTTCAGAATCCAAGTCCGTCGGGTGCTAGCCAAGACTTGATGAGCTGACTCCCCATGATCTGGGCATAGCGGTTGCTGGGTTGTACGCTGAATGGCGTCATGATGAACTGTTGCAAATATTTGCAAATGTGCAAGCTTCAAACAGAGTGTGATGGATAAACATGGAAATTGAATCAGAAATCCAGAATTGGTGAAATTATTGTCAGTAGCCTGATTGATTCCTGAACCTAAAAAAAAATTCTCTGGTGAAAAGGTTGATGCCCACGCAATGCAGCCACAAGGTGGTTTTAAAGGTGCTTGTTCCGATTTATGTGTATTGTGTTCTCTACTTGATATGAGAGCCTGGCACTTGCACATACACCCCATCAAGTACCGTGGGAAACAAACTTGCGGTTTTGATGGTAGACGCAATAATGCATATTGCAAAGCCCCATTCAATACTGTGCTAATATTGATTGTTAACCACTAAAACGGTGTTTTTTTGTTAATATCTTGGGAATGAAATGGATTTGAGGGCTCAAATTTCAGGACAATGAGAAAATACGGCCTTTCATCTGATATCAAAATCGATACTTCCGGGTAAATCAGGGGGGTCCCAAAGAAGATCGGAACACGCACCTTCAATCTCAACCAAATCTTGCTTACCCCATAGTTTTCCCAAGCACTATTTTGTGTCTTTGTGACCAAGTATTGACGGGAAATTCTTGGGCAATGCACTAACACAATTGTCCTCTAGTTCCCCTGCTTTTTGTGCAATTGGACCTAGGGTGGATATGGTGTAAAAGTCCTGGATGAAAGAAATCAATCAAGCCTATATGGAGTAAAGCATATGCCCCATTATAATTGAGAATGCTAGGGAGTCTCATGCACAACCAAATGCAATGAACCAACATATTGATTTTATTACCTCTAGAGGTCCATTTGCACACTACATGGGAGAGATTCATGGGAGTTTCCATAACCTGACCCCATCTGACACACTTTTTTTCTGACACACTTATGAATTTGGAAAGCACAGGCTTATTCTGTTAAGGTTTCAGAATTCTTAAGTGTGTCAGATAGGTTAGGTTACGGAGACTCCCAAGATTCATACCTTCAGCTGCACTGACACAAGACTTTGCCTTGTTCATATTTTCTTTCTTTACAAACTGTCAAGGAGATCCAAATCTGGTACAACTTAATAAAATGATACCTTGAAAATGTCAAAATTGTCATTCTTTTAATAGTCTTCATCATTTGCACCTTGAATCA
>JAMKCH010067299.1:0-19823 GCA_023653785.1 Ophioderma brevispina | reverse complement strand
GATTGCTACCCAGTGAAAGCTAAAGAGATGTAAAATTAAGGTGGAAGTCAGGGAATTTTGTGTCCTGAGAAGACAAGGGCAATTTTGTGTATTTCATAACAAACCCAAAAGGCAGAAAGTTACTCAGATTTCACCATAGAATGCCTTTAACTCTGGAGCTTCCAGAAGGACTTGGACCCCTGCATGAATAATGCAACTTAAAGAATGGCAAGAAACAAGTGGGTTTTCTTTCTGACTAGCAGGTGTCTCAGAAAGAACGTACCTTCAGAAACGGCACTTTTTTTGGCTTACTTAAACCAATTCTTATGTCATCCCCATTTTTTAGATTATTTTTTGATACTATGTACTCTTGGTTCGAACATAGGTGGAAAACGGGAAAGAAAACGTAGTGATAAAATTACAAGCAATTAACTATTTCCATATGCAAAACTATTTTTGTCCAAGGCTAGCAATAGCAGAGGTAACAATGTTTGGGAATTCTATAGATTTGAGCACACAGTCATAAGGTATGTGCTGATTCTAGGGTTATTTTTCAGTTTTCCTACACCATTGCAGTTCCCAGATTGCAGCATATTTGTTGTGGCTGATCGGCGCAATTCTTTGAGGACCGCATCTCTCCTTGCACCTATTTAGAATCTCCAGAAATTTGTCACTGTTCCTCTTGATTGCCAGCTTACTTGGAATCCCTACTTTGAAGAACATTCGCCATCACGCTGAACTAGCAACTAACTCTGTGCTTCAATTTATTTCTTAGTAATAGGAACCTGTTCCCTCTTTGGTGAATTGCAGTGTGGCACGCTGTTGGTCTGGTACAGCCAATAACAGTTTAGGAAGAGATGGAATTGGAGATGGGTGAGAGAATTAGGGTTACTGTTGCCCACAGACATTGTGTAACTATGGCTAAGAACAAATAAATTGACGATGTTTTGGGTGTTTTTTTTAGAAATTACAAACAAGTGAAAAATTACATGTGCTCAAATGCATAAAAATTCCAATACAATGTTCCTCTGCTATTGCTATCCATGGATATCATAGATTTTGCATCATTTTTAGGGAAATAGTCATGTTTGGTTATTTTTTTTCCACCGATTGCTTTCGACCTTGTTTTCACTGTGTTTCCGTTTTCATCACCATATGTTTGTAAGAAGTACATATTACTACTAATAATAAAGCTAAACACATGGATAAAGAATATGTTGAAGTAGCCAAAAAGTACCATTCTGGAGGGTAACTTTCTGAGACACCTTGTACATTGGTGTTGTACATTCGTATTCATGCAATGCCTCAATAGTCGGGTTAAAAGTTGGGAAACCTGTGGCAACCACGGCATATGAAGGTAACGGGCTAAACAAGCCCATTTACTCCACATATACTGTTAATTTATATTTTCCTCTTATTAAATTACAGGCAGAAAATATCTACAATGACGAGGAGCCAGCACACCATACCAACAAGAATTGGAGCCGGCTTCTAATTGATACGCCTGTATATCATCATTGACTTGTACATTCAAACAAGAATTTTCATCACCATATCTATTAAAACTCAAACAACCTATAATCTCGTTCGGCAAAAACGTCTCAAAGCTTTGCTGGTTTTCAAAATCAAACATGGATGTTGATAACCCAGATTTTTCTCATGAAATTCTTAGTCTATCTCAGTCCTCCTTGCATGTTGTTTAACTTATTTTCCACATTAACGTTAGTTATAGTTATAATAAACCAAAGTTTTAAATCCGGTTTTGTCCCCGCTAGGGGTGGCCGGATACACCCTCGCACTCCAGCAATACTGCTTGTGTGAGGATTTATGAGAAAAAGATAATTGACCGATGCCCTTCTTGACGCCATCCACGTTTTTTTGTCGGTGGGCCTAGTCTTTGGGCAATCATGCCCACCATACAAGCAGCATGTGCTGAATGGCCCAATAGCTCCCAGAGCTGACGCCCTTGTTAGTTAGATCTTTTTTTCATTCTACCAGGGTAACCAACTACACTCCTCATCAGATTTCTTAGAGAATCGATCAGATTTCCTTGGGACTCGATGGGGGGGACGGTTTAGCCCGCCGACAACTCGGCCCTGGGACAGTAGTATACTGGTTATCAGGATACCAGTAGCATGCAGGCCCTCAAAGGAAACCTTCCCTGACACTCATTAAAACCAAAAAATGAAATCCAAATGTTCACCCAAAACGGTAAGTGTGACTTACATTCCTCTGTCGTGTTCTGTTTGTGAGTCAAATTGAAATCATGCCCCCGCAGGTGCACATGATGGAGTATAAACAATTTACCAAATCCAATTACAGACTGTTACTAGCAGACAATTGACGCATCAGATCCAGAAAGCTGTGATCTGCTGGTCTAGGTGTTCAAATTTAACATTCAACCGAATCACCCTTGCTCAACTTCCTTCTGAAAATGGAATAAATGTTGAGTGTTTGTAAAATGCTTGTAACTGTAATCAAAAAAGTTTAATAGCTGAATGTTTTTGGCACAAACACTTTGCAAGCTTGGTGAAACCGCACACCATTGAAAAACATGTGATGATGAGGTTTGTATGTGTTCGTCCAGTTAATTTATGATTCATAGCACTAAGGGTGGCACCTAGTCTCTTGTTGACAAAGCGGGTTCATCTGTACAGTTAAGAATGGTTCTTTGTAGACTTATCCTGACACACCCTTACCAAGCAGGCACCTATTGAAATCCTTACATGTAAATCTTAATTTACACATTGTTTTGTTGAAAATGCTTCACGGAATGAACAGGTTAGAAACTTTGAACCTCCTAAAAAGAGTAAATTCATTGTAAGTTACACTCTGCATTAAGATTTGAGTGCTATCATGAGCTTGCAAATATTTTGTTGATAACTTTACATTGTTTTGTTAAATTGCCACTTCGTCTATTACCAGTTTATCTAATTGCACCTTTGTCTAATACCGCATTGATCCTTCATGCTTGAGTCATTTCATGTGGGCATTTATTACGGAAAAGTTTATGCAAGTTATAAAATATTGTAAAACAATAGAAACTAGTCCAACAGAGGTGCTCTATTGGAGTTGTGGGTTAAAATCTGTCATCAACCCACACCATGATTGAAATCCAGCAGAAATAATTCAGATATTCCATTTTGAAGATATGATCCAACATAATTAAGAAGTTATTTTACTATTTTTAAGTTGACAACATTTATCTGAATTGTGTTGAAAAAGTTTTCAGTGTAACAAAAGCTGTTGAAAAACTTGTAATCATCTTTAATGGAACACCCAACAAGAAATTTGTCAATATCTTAGTTACCAAATAAATCATGGAGGGCATACATGTAAGTAAGTTGGCAGGTTTGCAAATGACTTGGCTTGATCTGTCGATTTTACATTTCTTTTCCCATTGTATTACTGTGGGAGAAGAAATGCATAATCAACAGTTCAAGCCAAGTCATTCATAAACACAAAGACATTTGCCTATTTTCCCACTTGTTACATGTTAAATCATTTACAGTACACAAAATAACTTATAAACAAAATAGGAAATCCAAATTCAATACAAATTAAGCTGGACTGCCAAATTAATGTTGCCATACAACATACTGAGAAAAAAGCTCCATAACAATCCTCACACAGTAATATTGCTGTAATGTGAGGTGAAGCCGGCCACCTTGTTTGCGGGAACAAAACCAGATTTAAAACTTTGGTTTTACTTTTACTACTTATTACCAGCGGTGGATTTAAAGGGGGGCGCACCCGGCACGCGCCCCCTCTATTTGCAGAGCACAGGGCGCCGCATAGAGCGCCGGACACATAAAAGTGACTTTAGATCTCTAAAAATGGCGGTACAGGGCATCGGGCGCCGTGTAAATTTAGCTTTGTGGGCACCCAGTGGACGCAGTACGCCCGCGCGCCGGCCCCCCTCCCTCCCCGCTTTTCAGAATTTCGAACCGACTGTGAAAAAGTATGGGTCTACCGGCGAGCGCAGCGAGCCGAAAAAATGGCGCCCCCTCTATTGAGAAATCCTGGATCCGCCCCTGACGACTACTACATAAAGACAGGAAAATGCTCCTTGAAGTTTACTTTTTGATGTGTGTGAAACTACTCTTGCTATTTTTGCATGGAATAACTCTATTTTTGAGCACACAACACTGTAACACAGCCATTTTACGTATTAAAAGAGAGGGCCAATTATTGGGGGTTTAATAATATACGCGCTACATCAAAGTATTACGCGCGGTACATTACACACAACCCAAAAAAATAGTTTCTTGATTTTTGGAACTCAAAAATTAAGGGGTGGTGCTTATTAAGGTATGGGTACTTAGCAGTTGAATCAACCTCTGTAAAAAAGCTCCTTTGCATTGCTGTGGTAATGTCAAAAGTAACTGATAACCCACATATTCGGATTAAAACTGATCATGTGGCCCGCAGATTGTGTTGAGGAGGTTCAACTATTAGGAGGAATGCCTTAAAAGGTGCATTTTGTGATTCCAGCAACTGCTGTTTTATTCATTGTTCACTCGAATATTCTTGAGAAAAGCTTATTTACACATTCGAGTTGATTCCAAGCTTGTGTTTTGGTGTCGAGCGAATGCCTTTCTCCCACAGTCTCCATATGCCACTGTGCTGTAATCTTGTCCGTTTATGGATAGAAATTACAAAATTGCTAATCATTTACAGCTTCGACTGAATTTGCACGTAATTAGGTACACAAGGATTAATAAGGCGGTTCAGATGTTAATAAAAAAAGTTGGAGAACGATGTTGTGGATCGGAAATGCCCCTTTCTAGTTTGTATTTACAAATATTGTTTAAATTGTTTAGGGGTTGTTTTAAAGTGGTGGTATTATATGACAGGGTGATTGGACAGTTGGAATACAGTGAAATGAAGGCAGTTGTAATACTTGTCCCTTTGATTATTGCTGTTGTTTTCCTAGAATACAAATGTTTGGTTGTGAAAATAAGTTAATACTTGGTATATCAATTATGAAAACAGCAGTTTGTTTGCTGATTGGGTAGAATCATTCAGAGATCCAATAACACAAAGTACTGTAATATTTACATTGCATCAGAAACAATCATACATGTAATGAGTGCAAAATCAATATAACTAGGATACATTTACTCGTTCATGTACCCTTCCATGTTATAGCATCAGCTGCTATCAAATAAAAGTAATAGCAAAGATTAAGCTCAGTTCAACTTTTTGTTCATCACCTAATACACAAAATATTAAGCTTTTTTTAATCCACATGTGAAGCTGAAGTAAATCTGTTTTTACTGTGCACTCCTTCCACAGCGTGTTTTGCTGTAATTATACAGTGTCCTGCTCTAGTAGTTTCGTGTGCAGTTGAGCCTTCATGTATCGTCTATCAGTTCGTGGTTTTTAGAGGCTTACATCAATTCGCGGCCTTGCCTATTTGGCGGTGAACAAAGTATGGGGAGTTTTGTGGATACGATATATAATATCCATGGATCTGGTCGTACGACAGAAAGCTTTGTATTCTCATTTCTCTGCAAATTTTCACTGAACTCTTATTTCCTTTACCATTTAAATGTTACAACATAAATATGGGTTGAACGCAAAACAGTCCAGCGATTACGACCCGTTATAGCACAGAGCAACTATAGTCTTAAGTAAAAATTTCTTTGCCATGTTTACTAGACATGCACTTTCTCGTCAAATGGCGCACCACCGGGGTTACACAGCTGCAGTCCACGCAACAAACGTGTGTCATTGCGTTGATTAAGACTACAATATTAACAAGGTCTGCATAGTTAAGATATGCACTGTAGATATTCATTTTAACCATTTCAATCTGAATCTGCCTTGGATTTAATCACATTTTTTTTTTGTATCAGTTCATTCATTTCTTCAATGAACAATTGTTTATGTTTTGGGAGGAATATAGGTTAAAAAGTACAAGGGGTTCACAAATATCTAGAGAATTGCACTGCATTGCAGGTCTCTTGTTACGTTTTACTACAAATTGGGTGCTTGAATTTGAATTCATGGACACTACCATGGGAACGTATGTGGAATAATTTGTAACCATTAATTTGCGACTTGGGTTGTTGGTATGTATGTGACCAGAAAACAGTTCAATAAAAATATCCAGGCTTTTTGTATGATAAGGGTTGTAACGTGTTGTTTTTACTCACCAATGTCATGAATCCAGTGGGAATGAAAATGTCTTGACCCAGTTCTTTTTCATTGGATATAATAGACTGAATTCAAAGCCAGTCTGCTGGTGGACAAAAGAGGTGCATCTAGAACACATTGTTTGTTAAATATTAAACGCTATGCAAGGGCTTTCTGGATCGATATTTTAATGTCATGTTTTGCAACCAACCTGACACGGCTGTTAAGCTAATGTCGTATGATCTTCTCCCCGCCTATAAAATCCGAAACGATATAAATTCTGATATTAAAAACGGTAGTAGACGGAATTTAGAATAAATGCCCAGGAGCGTTGTTCTCGCGTAATGTGTTTGATTATGACCTGTGTGTATGCATTGATAACGAAGCATGATGTGGAAGTTGAGAGAGTTCTCAAGTGGCTTGGAGCGTTCAGTTGAAAGGGAAGTTTGCAGCACGTGAGGACATTTCAAATAGTTCGGATTTGTTAGGCGGGGAGTATCTATGGATAGTTGACACCCGAAAAGGTATTCCTTCATACGGTGGCCATTCAATTTGATACCGAAATAATCCCGTACCCAAAGATTCTCAAGATCATGCAAGACTTCATCAAGCACTCGATTATAAGTCAATGTCAGCCAAACTGGACGCAGGTTAAAATTATGAAGTTGTGTTTTAGGTGCAGTATACCACAAGAACGAACTATTTTGGTACCAAATTAATGGCAACATTTGAGGTTATGGGCTATTGGTTGTCGACCTGATATTGAGAAATGTTGCAAACATGGAGGTGGAAAGGTTAAAAAGGTATATGAATAGGAGGTATATTAAGAGAATCGTTCATGATTACTGGGCTTTTGTGTTCTATAGTCTCGTAGAGAAATTTGTCGTTATCCTGCCAAAACAAGACTTTTGGAATAGGGGACCATGAACTTCCAGTGTGAGAACCAAGCAAGGCAAAAGCTTTGGTATACGTTGCTTTACTTGATTGTCGTGGGGCCTTGTGTAGTTCACCCTGTGCCTTCAGGGTTGTTTAATTAAATCGGTTGATTAAAAAATCGTGATTTCACTCACGATTTAACTCACTTGATTTTTTTTGCAATCACACGATTTAAATCACTTCTGATTACCTAGGCGTTCATCGCCTAATTACTTAGGGTTCACGCCTAGGTTTCGAGTTTCTAGCTGTTTCTTTCTTTCTCTATCTTTCCAACACTTTTTCAAAAATGCTTATCTCACATGACTTCACCCAATCGCGACTAGATTCGGTCACAAGAATCCCTGACCCAAGGTTCACATAGGGTGTTCACAGTTGACCATTTAGGGGTCACGTAGGTCAATAGCGGTCAGTGCGCGGCAACAAAACCCCCCCGTTTTTTTTTCCTCCCCACAGCTCGCATTGGTTGCTATCGATGTCGTTCGGTCCAGGCTTGCCAGGGGCCGGGCATAGGGGTGTTGCATTTTGAAAATCCAAGTCATTTTAGGGGGTCCCCAAAAGGGGCAGTCTCCTCGAACCCTCTTAATATTTCAAAATGCTACTGGTATTACACCAGTTGGATTGATCTAACCACTGTTAATCAGAATAACCCTTGACCAACGTGTCATTACAAGGTGTTCACAAATTGAGTTTCAAAGGTCATGCAGGGGGTCAACTGAGGTAGTGCTCTTACTCCTTTTTGCTCGTTTGTGTCACAAATCAATTCCTATAATCACTAGACACTGGTCAGAAGAAACACTGTCCCAAGGCCCATTAGAACGTATATACAGACTTGGGGTCAAGGTCACACCGAGGTCCATTACAGGTCAAGTCGCTCTAACCCTTATTATTTGCTATAGTTTGCTGCACAAATCAATTGCTATAATACTGGACTGGTCAGAACATACGCTGGACCCAAGGCCCATATGAAGAGTGTTCACAGATTTGGGGTCATCAAAGGTCAGTGGGCCCGAACGCCTACGGTTAGTGCTCTTTGGAAGCACCAGTTGTACATGTCTATTTTTTTTAAATTTTAGAAATTTTTATTTTTTTATATTGCTCCTAGTTTTTTATCTACAAGTTTTCCACATTGTAAAAACAATAAACTGGCCCCTCCATAGGTTAATGAGGGGGTAAGGCTCACATATTAGGAAAGGGTCATATGCGGTCAAGTTATAAAATAGGCTGAACACATTAAAAATTGGCCTCATTCAAGACGTAGAAGTCCAATTGTACAGCACTTTGATCCAATGCCCTTGGGAAGTATGTTTAATATGGCAAAGGTCAAGTCATATAATGGGCTGGAAAAATTAAAATTGGCATTAATTGGGAAGTCCACTTATTGCGACCCTTATATGTTTGAGAATCTTCTGTCCTTTCGACATGCCAACTAGTACGATTTTCCCGATTTGTACGGAAAATGATACGAAGTACGGACGTACGTGTTCCGGTAAATATATTAACGGAAACATGGTTTTGCGTTACTAAATAAAAATAAAATGTATTATTAAAAGTCAGAAAAATAATAAAATACATACACACTAAAGCCAGGACTGAGGGCATTATCTTTTCAGAGTGAATAAAAGGAACATAGATTTGAACTATTTTCAATTTATCAAAGTCTGGTAAAAGGTTACGACATTGTTTTTTCCCGACTTTCGGTGGTTCACCCACATTAATTTTGATTTAACCATTTAACTGTGTATGCTAATATTTCTGACGGTTTTTTTAAACCAATTTAAATTAAATGGTGCAATACCGTGCAAAGGTATATATAGACCTACAAACAATGAATTGTATAGTGGTTTTGTGACACCTTCAAAGTTTGAAAACTTTAGAATATATTTTTTGATTTGCATTAAAAAAAATATTTTATGGACTTAGTTCCCACTGACAGTCCTTAAATGGGGGCTGCTCAGGAGGCGCGAAGCCCTGTCCATTTTTTCTGGGAAAAAAGCTTGTATTTTACAGGAAGCTCTATCTCATGATGCAGTTTCTATCTGTGCATAGGTAGCCTAGTTTTCAAGTTATGAGCATTTAAAGTTAGCCTTAAGTTTTTGACTCTTGTTCATTGTAATTGCAGCTACAAAATATTCGCCTAGGAATGTTCATACTTACAGTTCCTAAAAGGGCTTTCAGATGGCAAACTCCATCCATTTTTTTTCAGGAGATGAGTAATTTAAAGCGTTTTCATGTGCAGTGCATGTTGAGGCTCAGTAAGTTATGATCCTTAAAAATTTAGATTTTAAACTTTATCTTTTGATGATATTAAAAAAAAAATTCCATATGGACTTAGTCTTATACGGACAGTTTCTTAAATTGGGGCTTGTCGGTCGGACGGCGGAGCTCTGTCCATTTTTCTGGAAAAGCTGTATTTTTAAAGAGCTCTATATCATGATGCAGTCCTATGTACATAGGTAGCTTAGTGTTCAAGTTACGAGCCATTAAAAGTTTAGACTTTTACATTTCAGTCATTTAAAAAAATGCATTGTTGTGGCACTTACCTCTTCACGGCACGCTTGAGATATTGCTATTACGACGGTGTATAGAGGCAAATTCGGGCCAAAAAAAAATTACACAATTTGCAAGATTATGATTTTGGATCAAAAATACTTATTTTTGGGTCTCTGGAATACTGAAAGCTGTAGTCCAAAGTTGGCATTATGTATATTACTATACACACGGGTAGAGACCCAATTAAAATGAGTTTGTCATCAATGCCAGCAAAAAAAAAAAAAAACCGGGTGTCAATTTTTTCACCACTTGGACTCCAAGTCCCTTATCCCTATATTAGCAATGAGCTCTACTGTAGATAGATTGTTACACCCTGGTGATGAGAATATTCATGTTAGCACCACAGAGTTGGAGTAATCAAAAGGTTAGAGGTCGGACGTCCATCTTGAAAAGCGAACTCGCTAAGGCCCTGTGGTGGCGCTTAGATGTTACCGCCCCAAACAAAATAAAATTTGACGGCACGGAAAAAAATGCCACTGTTCTCGTTGATTCGCTAGGCGGACCCTCGAAGATTATAAACTGCTCCTTAGATATCCAGGAACATCGTCAGGCATGTTGATTTGTTCAAAAAAGAAGTGTAGCGGAGATAGGGCACCTGGTATGTTTGTTTTTGCAAATTTCCAAATGGTTCCAAAATAGCGTGGGCTTGAGGGCATGTTCGAAAGATGCTAAGAGTTGCTATGATGAGTGTGACGGCGGATTTAACATACACAAGTAGTTAGTGCACAGTTGTAATATTTTAATTAGTATGGCCTTGACCTCGTAGGTGCGAAACAGGCGTCCGCCTGCTTGTCGTTTTTATTTATGGTAATCAGCGAAAATAAGAGTGTTCGTGCCCATCCGAAAGAAATAACTGGATCAGTCCAGAGACCATTGTTATGCATTTGCTGACAGATTGGTTGATATAATTTAAGGATGTGTCATTTTGGTGGTGGGTGGTCATGTTGGGTGAGCTTGCTGTCTAGTGTTTTTTGGGGGTTCATGTTAATTCTGGTGATTGTTTTCTATAGTTACATTTCCTTTGGTGGTTATGGTGTTTAATGGTTCCATGTTTTGGAGGAGTTTCAGTATTTGCTGTTCACAGTAGGCGATTCAATGCCTGGGTGGTTCCTATGTGATAGGGGACGTTTCATTATAGAAGTCCCATGGGTGCAAATGGATGACAATTGATTCAGTCATTGCGCTGTGTGTTGTGCAGTAGTATAGCGTTGGCGCGGAATCTGAATGGCACAGGGCTTCGAAATCCACGGGAGCGCCGCTCCCAGAAAAAAAATACGGGGCCGGCCGGCAGAAAAAAAGGACGCAGAAAAAAAAAAATTTTAAAAAAATTGAGAAAAAAATTTGAAAAATTTAGGAAAAACAATTTATTTTTTGATTTTCTACAAAATCAAATAAACTAATAGTGTTTTAAATGTTACATGGTACTTGTGTAACAATATCACTACAGGTTAGTTTATTATTGTGGTGTCTGCCTCTCTGTCCCGTGTGGAGCCATTCTAAAGCGGAACAGTTGATGTTAATTGTCATAAAGCTTCCTGAAGAGATTTTGGCCCAAAATTATGCCCCAGGACCATAGCTCAGGCCAACAGCTGCTCCTGGACCATTGCTCCTGGAGCATATGATCCTGGGCAGCTGTGGTCCTGGAGCATTATGGTCCTGGAGAATAAATAATCTGGAAAAATATTCTGGAACATAAGTCAAATATGCTCCGGACATATTTGAATATGCATTTAGGGTAAAAAAGGTAAAGCAAGTTCATATTTTTTCCATATAACCCTTACATAATTTAATTTAGAATTACAATTGTATTATTTATTCGCTAAATGTTTTAAACAAAAAAAAATGGGCATTTTTGAGTCGAGCTATTACTAGACTTGCACAACCAACGTGCTGATTGTGTTTAAAACCTGATTCGGGTTCTAAGAGTTTTGGCCCGAAATTATGCCCAGGATCAGCGCTCAGATTGGAGATATGGTCCTGGAGCAGTGGTCTGGAGCATTATGGTCATGGAGCTAAAAATTCTGGAAAAAATATTCTAAGTAAAATGCTCCAGGAGCATGGTCCAGGAGGAGAATGGCAACTATGCTCCTGGGAGCAGTATTTGACTTCTTAGACTATTTCCTCCGATTGCCTCAGGGCATATTTGCCATATGATCCTGGACCATTTGCGTATTAAAATATGCCTGGAGCATAAGTGACTTAGAATATTTTTCCAGATTATTTATGCTCCAGGACCATATGTCCAGGACCAGCTGCATCCAGGACCACTGCTCCAGGAGCATATGGTCCTGGAGCATAATGTCGGGCCAAAATCTCTTAGGAGCAACCTGATCAAACTAGTCTCTGGTTCTTCACTGACAGACTTATCTTAATTCGCTTCCATAGACGAGACTCGATTTTAAAGGTCTTACACACACAGCTGATTCCCGCATCATTGCAGAGAAAAAAAATGGCAGATAAGGTACCTGTTTTATTACTAATATTTTGCCAAAATAAGATAAATTATGCTCCATGTTTTTAGTTTGTGTAAACAAAATGTCGAGTTTCGATGAGCAGCCTACAGGACCCCGATTTTATGCGGCGCTCTACGGTAAACTGCGATCTGCAACATGTACAATGCAGTGTGACTGTTATTTCTCTGTGTGTGAAAAAAAGCATCTTCAGAATTTTGTTAAATAATTTTGTATGAAGGGGATTGGGGGGTACTCTGAATAAATTAGTGATTATTTCTACATTTTTTTCAAAAATAATTTTCACACAGGTACTTTTTCACCAATTAAATAAAAAACGAAATCATGTGAATTTAGACAATTTGCCCAAAAAAGATATCATTTAGTTGCTGTTCTTCATGTTTATGATTTTGTACCAGCTTAACTACATAACATTTTAAAATGTTTTGTAAACTTGTCAACATGCTACAACACTGAAAGAAAGGGGGCTGTGAGGTGCTGATTTTTGCCCTCACATATAGCTAAACCAGCCCAGCTTCAGGGGGCTTACGCCCCATGGCACCCATTGACCCCCCGGGGCTTCGCCCATGGACCCCACCAGGGCCTAAGGCGGACCCCTGACCCCACACGCTATGGCTTCGCGGCAAGCCGCGCGCTCGCAATCGCGGCAAGCCGCTCAAACACTTAATTTCTTGCAGAAAATATCCTGAATAAATTCATGCTCCCAGACAGCAAAAATTATTCATATGCCCTGGAATTGCATTACCTCATTTGCATCCATGGACTTCTATATGAAACGTCTACTTATTGTTGGTCTTCCCATGGCATGTGGTTCTCAGGTTTGGTGGATGTTTTGGTGCGTTTCTGGTGTTTAGTACTATGTCTAGGTGGTTCATAGTGCCAGTTCCCCAATTTGATGATTCTCAGTGCTTGGTAGTTCCCAAAGTTTGATTGGTCCCGGTGTTTGGTGGGTCCCAGTGTGTGGTGGGTACAAAGTTTGGGTGATTCCCATTGCTTGATGTATCACGCGGTTCTTTTTCCTTTTTCTTGTGGGTGGTCCATGCTTTGGGTGGTTTTCGATGTTTCAATGTCTTGGTGGTTCCCAGTGTTCGATGTTTCCTATTTTTTTAGTCTTTTAGTTGAATGCCTGGCTCGCGCTCCAGGCCTTGTATGGGTCATGGCTAGGGTGACCGCCCGTAGTATGGGGCTGAATTGGGGAGGGGTGTTAGGTGATTTAATGTTTTTGGTGGTCAACTTTTTGGTGGTTACCCTGTCTGGGTGGTATCCCATGTGATGCGGGGTGGTTAGCAGTGTTTGGTGGTTCCTTGCTTTTCCGTTTCTCATGGTTACAGTTGTCTATGAGTACGATTTGGTCCTGCAGTTGTCCCATGCCATCTTCCCTATGTTTAATGATGCGTTCTTGTACCTACTTTTAAAATTGAAAATGTGGACAGCTAATATAGGGGACAAAAGATTACTCAAAAAACCTAAGTAATGAGTAAAATTGGATTCTTTTTTTTGTCCATTGCCAAATTTAATGGTCTCGCTATGAGTTGAAATATTGGGCTCGACTTTGTCTCACCCCATATTTTTTCAACTCATGGCTTGGAGTGACCATAAATTGGGAATTTGGACTCAATGAATCCAATTTTTATATCAAACTGGGGCCAGTCAATGCACATGGGAAACTGCACATGATGATAAGGGCAAGGGTCTACGAGGTCACGTTTTTTAAAATAGATCCCTTGATGCTTGCTTCTTCAACATTCCCGGGGCGATCATAAAACATTAAATATCACAGTCATATTTCAAGAAAACGTATTACTAGAGAAAAGGATAATTGACTGTCACTGTTTGCCACCACGGAGAAACCAGTCTCTCATCTTGCCTTTTAAGAAGCTGGGTTTTTCTTTAAAGCAGCACTGCCAGTAAAAAGTCATGGAGAGAAGACAAACTAGGTCAAGCGGAACGAGACAGGCCTGCCCTGTGATGTATGGAAGTTTCTAACCGACAGATGGCGTGAAGAAGAGGATTATGAAGAAGGAAGTGATGAACAAGTAACAGAAAATCATGACATTGGCAAGGAAGACTAATTAAAATGCTTTTATGAACATTGACAAGCATACCGAGTTTGTTAGCATTATCCCTTTCCTTACATTAGAACTCAGTTTAATGTATTATTCCCTGATAGTATAAACTCTAGAATTAATGGAAAAATGCCTAATTTTTGAAATGACATGAAAAACTAAAGTTATAGTTATCTTCTAAATCCAACGTTTATTTAAATTGTATCATATTTGGGATATGCGAAACCATATTTTATGCTTTATTTCCCTTTTTCTTTTTTTATATAATGGCCCAACACTATGACTTTGTCACAATGTACTTATTTTCTGTTTGGCAACCATTTGGGCCCATCATGAACATTGACAAGCACATGAGAGGTTTGTTACGGCATTGCCGCATTGCAAGAAAACCTCAATGATTTTTGAAAGCTTTAAAATACTTGAAGTTGAAAAAATAATAATTTTAAGATCTAACCATGTTGAACTTCTAAATCCACATTGTATGCAATTGTAAGTTGTTTTGAAAAGGCTCGTCTCACTGGTCTCCACACTACACAGTCTTCTGTGGATCGTGGTATTTCTCACGCCTAGAATGCGAGAGGCTCCGGGTTCCCGAGAAAACCGTGTATTTTTCGTCTTTATTTGTTCGGTGCTCGCCAGTTCTCCGAGCTTTATATAATATTGTTGAAAGGGACAGAATAGTTAACGGTTGTCAGTTACACCAGTAAACCACATACAAGTTACCTGGAGCGACATACACATGGTTCATGATATGAAATGTCTTCCTTCTCATGGTTAATTAGGGCCTATTAGTTGGGCGATGTGTGTTTCTGCAATTTTTATCGTTTTTGGCAGGATTTGCTGCCATACTAACCCGCCATTAGATTTAAAGCATGAAAAACACGCAGCATGTTCCACGTGTGTTGCTTATGGATCAACGTATTTCGTTTTTTATTTCTAATTAATTTTTTCACTATGTCCAACATATAGGCCCAACTTTTTCTACAATTAAACCTTTTTGGCAGCCATTGGCCGCAGTTTTGATATGGAGGCCGGTTTGTAGTACAACCATGTTTAATAAGAGGGAGGCTAAATAAGACCATTTTGGAGTTAATTCCTATATTTATATATGGTCAATATTTAATGACCTTTTTCTCAATTTTGACTTTTGGTCGGCCATTTTGAATCGATTCCATGCATATATTCTCAAACCCACCTAAGAGCGCATTACCCTGAACTTTTTCCGTTCATACATGTTAAAAATTTCCGTAAATAAGAAAACAGATTTTTTCGCGTAATTTACGGAAAAATCTTTTTTAGAAAACAATAAAATAAAAAAACAAAAAACTAAAAAATACTAAAACTTTTAATTTAACGTAAAAAAAAAAACAAAAAAAATATTTCAAAAATTTCTGGCAGCAATATTTCCGGACTTTTTTTTTTTTTTTTTTTTTTTTTTTTTTTTTTTTTTTTTTTTTTTTTTAATTTACATATTTTTTTCCATAAATTGAGACAAATTTCTGTAAAATTACGGGGTCAAAGTTCCGTTAATTGACATAAATTTCTGTAAATTTTACCCTAAAATTGACTGGAAATACTGCTGCAGAAATTCCGTAAATTTACGGACTTTTTTAACAGTGTACACATATAAGGATAAAAAACGCTATGTCATGATGTCATTCCAGGTATTTATTGTGTCATAATTGTTTCGTGTCAAACGAACGCACCACACCATTTACGCTCCAATCATCTGTACTGCTGGCACACCGCGCCACCTAGTCCGTTTTTTCCCGCATCGCTAATGACCGGCTATCTTAGACGCACTACGTCCTTTTGACTCCCTAGCAGCTAAGCGCTGTGTTAAATGCTCTGCTATTAGCTTGAACAGGAATGAAAAAACTGTTCGCGGTACCTTGGATATCGCGAAATGCAACGTACTCATGTGTTCGATGTATGTTAGAAATGCTTCCTGACAAAAAAGACCAATTAGCTCACTATTTTTGTAAGCCTGGCGTGCGCGTGTGGCATGACTTGAAGCAGCAATCGAGAATTGAGGCCAGCTGAAAAGGTAAGAAATGCTTGTATTTATCGTATTTTTCACTTTTTTCGTCTTTTTCCAAAAATAAACTATATTATAAACTAGTCAGCTAACTAGACAATTTAGTTAGGAATATTTGGGCGTAAAATCGTTACATAGGCCAGTATTTTGCGCATCTCCGTTGTACCGCAATGTAAAAAAAATCCAAATCAACGCTATCTGACAGGGTTTCCCACCCTACTCCTACGGCGGTCCGAAAGTAAGTAAATCTAAATTATTACTGCGCGAGAGATTAACGTTATCAGTCCGTCATAGCGAATACATCAAAAGGAACTAAATCTCAAATTCTCCGGAATACGAAGGGGTCTATGGAGATGTTTGCATCAAAGGGTCCGTTACTCTGTTTTTTTTTCCAATAGTCCTATGTATCGTAAATTGGGTCTGAACTATAGACCTAGCGAGAAAATTGGAACGTTGTGTCGGGTACTTTCGGTGCTCGCCAAACACGGAAAGGAACACGCAATCGCTACGGCCGCAATCCTTTTCCCACAATGCCCTTTCGGTATTATTTCAGTCTTGAGAATTTCAAACGCTGGTTTCAATTTACGCTTTCAATTTTAGAAACAGATACACTACTTACCGGACCGCCCGTACGCTCACCGATAAAGAAGTGTTTGATAAACTCCCTAGGCAGTTGAAGATTTGCCACAGGTGTGCCAAAATTCAACAATGGGCGGCGCTGTGTGTCAAGACGGTACGTAAAACGGTGTGGCACGCGTACGTGCATTTATTTATTTTGCCAATGCACTCCGAATTAAAGCAATATTAAGCATTTTTTGAAGAGCGCCCCCCAATTTTCAAATTTGATATTTTTGCACAGTTCAGTTGGGTAATTGTATAGGAACCTATACCTGCGAACGAGAATGCTAAAAAATGCTTATTTATTCCCAAAATAAGCGGATTTTGTAATTAGAATTGAGATCCAAGACTGTACTAACGGCAGAAGCTGGAAATGCTACTTTTATGTCCGTCCCCATGTGAAATAGTGCCACTCGAGAAATAACCTCTAACTTGGCTTGCCTGAATTATTAAAACAAATAACGATGAGCGCAGACCCGTACATGGCGCTACTTTCCCTCGGCTATTTCACATTGGAAGGCCGTTTCCATCGGCCGTTGTACTTAGTTATTATCGGGGATCCCCGATAATATTATTCTAGTACAAAATTCCTCGTTTGTGACAATAGCATTTTCGAGCTATAACCATTCCACAGGTATAGTTTTACTATCGCAGTTTACAATTCCACGTGTAAAAATCTCCAAATTTTTGAAAAATTGGGGCGCTCCATAAGGAAGTAAAAAAATACGCTTTTAAATATTCGCCATTAACCTCTTTTCAAATTAGTCAGCGGGGAGCTTACAAAAATAAGTTGTCAACTTTTTGACTCATTTTACCATTTTGGTACCGAACTTAGTAAAAAAGTTGACAAAACCTCGATGGCCCCCTCGTGGCTACCCGCTGACTTTTTTTCTGTGACTACGATCTTTGCGCGATTTTCTCCTTTCATAGTGTTTTATGCTCCCCCGTCGTGAGTCGGCCCTCTACAAATATATATTAAAGTTAACGCGCGCCCCCACGTCAGTTAAAATAAATATGTTATTTTTTGCACATTATATTTTTTTGTATGTTAGTCCTAACATTGACTTATTGATGGGCTATGAGGCGGGGAACCCAACTTAGGAGATTCCTAAATATTACGTCACGCATGGTGAATGTCACAACGCACCACATAGGCCTGTATACTATTTCCTCAACCTGCTTCCGACACCACAACACATGGTAGTCACTTCGCAATTTTCAAAAACAGTCGTAGTTTGTTCCTGAATAATGCGGTGTTTGTGATAATCCCGTCGATTTTGTGATGAATTCAAGCCAGCTGTTGGCTTACCGGAATCTTTAGTTGTAATTGTATTTTTTGCCAATAAACAGAGATAATTATGAATTCTTGCAGACCACTCGTTTGTTTTTCTGATTTTATTGGCATTTAGTCAAGGAGATCAGAGGTAAGTTTCATTTCTTTCTTTTTTTTTTATTTCCAGTTTTTCAACCATCATGTGAAATAATCGCAATCATATAGAGATGTGATTTTCCATAATGAATCAAAATATCGTCGTTGGGAACCAGGGGATGCACGACACCCATCGTAAACCCACGCGGGAGACATCGAGTGGGCAAATAATAGGTTCTATTCTTTTAGGTGACCTTCATTTAAAGGGATATCCAGAGATCCAGAGTTGATCGTAACTTCTGCTTTTTAACCTACTAATCAACCACCAATCTAAAAGATTGATTTGCCCGATCTTTCTTCGTTGTGGTGAGTACTCTCTAAGGAATTAAAGGGTGCTGGGGGGGGGGGGGCACTCATATATAAGTGACGGGAATGTGCGGATTGGACTTTCAAAGTAGGGGGCATTCGCTGAGGAACTTTAAGGGAAAAGGGGGGGGGGGGGTATTGGTGAGGGGATTGCAAACTGGGGGTCACTCACTGAGCCTCTCACATTTGTGAAAAAAAGGGTCATTCTCGGGCAAATTCTAACCATTCAAACCCAGGTTATATAGTTATAGCATTTAAAAAAAAGGGGGGGATTTCTGTGAGAGCATGACATAGAAATAAGGGGTTCATTCAGTGACATTTGCTTAAAAATGGGGGCACAACTGAGAGTAAAAAATGGGGGCTTTCAGTTGAGGTTAAAAAGGGGGGTCTTTCAATGACAGCAGGTTTTAAAAAGGTGGTCAATAGTCACCTATTTTTAGGGAGTCCTCCCCCCGTGGTGATCCCATTTAGTACCGTATAAGTTTTCATCTTGATAGAAGGCCTTATTCACTCAAAACGCCACGGTAAAGTTTTTGCGCCGATATTTCACAACCCGTTTTTATGCGAGAGGGTTTTTGTTTTTTAAATCGTGATTTTGTATACAGTAATCCCAAAGAGGTTCTATAGATAGAGGCAAAACGTTACTTAATCTTTAGATAGATTCACCGTCTCGCATGTTCTGCCGGCCACAAAGAAAACCTAGATTACCAACAATAAAGCAATGGGCTGCCTCCGCTTCTTCCACATACATGGTGCCGCTTTGCATATTACACTAATCGGTAGTGATACCATTAATGTATGTGTTAGAGGTGGCCAGGTGTAAAAATATTGTACGATCATTGTTCTCAGATACTCTGTTTTTTCATAATGCAATGCGCGCTTAGGTGAAAAGATGTATTCAATGGGCGGTTTATTTAAATCAAACGACTGATGTGTCATTTCATTCATAGGCGTCGGAATCCGGTACGGATGGTACGGATATGTCCGTACCACTTTTTGCAAAAAAAAACAGGAAAAAGAAAAAAAGAAAAAAAAAAAAAAAAGACGAGAGTAAATGAACATGGTGATTTTTTATTTTCGGCTTTATACATTTTCTTCGTCTCCACAACCTGCTACACGTAGGCCTACGGTCAATCTCTTTTCTGAACTTATTACCTCTAATAATACAAATAATTTTATTAATCCTATTAACTTCCTGTACAATTACGAAAATCGCTGTCTTAGGGGCTTCGCCCCCTTATACCCCCTCCCAGATCCCCGTCATCCGTACCACTTTTTTGTGTTCCGAC
>JAMKCH010067297.1:0-17469 GCA_023653785.1 Ophioderma brevispina | reverse complement strand
AGGTTTGAACCCAAGGAAAGGAGTGGACGATTTGTGAGTTCCTATGACGTCATCAAAATGCGGTTTCCTGATTGGTCGAGAATAGTTCTTGTTCTCTGAGTAGGGTTACTCATAAAATGATTCTAGCTTTCAGATTGCAAACGATTTAAAGTAGATTTATTGCATATAATGATAAGCTTTTTTAATGTATCTTGTATAAATTAAAGGCGGAGAGCGAAGAAATATCCTAACTTATATAGGTACTGAATGGTACGCGTATTGTTACATGTAGGTCTATGCGTATTATTGGTATGTGCGTAAGTACGCTACACATGAAAATTTTCTTCTATTTTTGGTGTGCCGGGCTAATAAAACAATCCATAGCGTTGAAGACTGCAAGAGACTGCCAAGTAAATTTGTATCATGGTAAAGACCAATCTTCTTTAAAGAGTCTGTATCAATTGGAGGCGGAAATCGACGGAAATCATAACTCGGTTATATTTCAAAAAATGATGATTTTCAATGGATTTTAAGACGTTTAGGGATTAAGATTCTTGAACGGGAAAAATTGTGTCACCTTATCTGTTAATATTATTCGCAAGAGAGACTTTACAATCTATAGAAGCATAGATAACTTAGAATTACTTTAAAAGAGATACAAGTTTTATTGATATGATTTTTTAAGCTGGAAAAAAATTTAGACCAAGTTTGAACATGAACTGGCGAAAATAATAAATTAAAACATATACTAGAGTTGAAAAACTTTTGGAAACTTTGAGAGTACCTTCTTTCAAAAATTAGCATAAAAAATTTAAAAAAATAGTGGTCACCAAATTAGGGTTTTGGCACACTTGACTTGCCCTGCCCACTGTGCGGCGGTCCGGAAGGGTGTAGTCTGGTCACAGACGTCGAAAGATATTATCTAAATTAGTATGCGCGAGAGAGGAATGTTATAGTCCGTCATAGCCGAAATGCAATGCAAAATGAAACTTAATCTCAAATATCTCCGGAAAACGAAGGGTTTATTATTAGATTTTTGCATTCAAAGGGTCCGTTAATATGTTTTGTTTTGTATATTTATCGTAATTGGGTCTGAAACTATTGAACCTAGCGAGAAAAATTGAACGTTTTGTCGGGGACTTCGGTGCTCGCAAACACGGAAAAGGTAACACGCAATCGCTACGGGCCGCAGCCCTTTTTCCCACAACGGTATTATTCCAGTCTTTGAGAATTTTCAAAACGCTGCGCCAACTTTTTTTCAATTTAGAAACAGGATATTACGTATTACCGACCGCCGTAGTTTTGTACTGTGGCCCCTTATAATGCCCGCTTGCTTAAACCGTTTTGCTTTCTAAGCGTTCACTTCAACGCGTTTTGAGAAAGAGGGAGCGCAAATGGTGACTGGGAACCAAAAACGGCATGTTTCGCGAGAGCTTTGCGTTCTGCAATTTTCCTCCTCACAAGCACCCTTTTTGGCGCTCATTTAAAATGTTTTACGTCTCTTGAAAGTTTTTCACAAATTGAAATCATTTATTAAAAAATAAAGCCCCATGAGTTATGAGAGGATGTTAACATATAGTGGAGGGGCCTAGGTAAAATTTGTGAAGTTCATGTTAATGTTGGCACCAATATACACATATACTACTGGGTCTGATAGTTCAGAAAAACCGATGTGCCAGTTTTTTCCACTGACCTTTAGTGACCTTAACGCAAGGTCAAAGGTCAAAATGGTCATAAATCGTCCAAAGTATACGACCTTGGTACCAAATTGTGGCAAATTTCTCAAGGAAACATTGTATATGATATTTACTTTTGTTATTTGACCTTTCGTTTCTGGTTCTAGGCAAATTACTAATTAGAGACAATAATATGCATAAAAATTGCTTTATGTAGACCCCAGTCCTGTCCAAAGCAGAGTTAGGCCTCAAGTTTTTACACAATGCAGTCATCTGCAAACACTTGCTTGAATGTGGAATGAACCCTAGACAACCCCCATTATTTTTCTTGCTTTAATACCATGGATAAGTAATCAAGTAGTTTGTAGAAAAAAATGTGCAAGCAAAAATGATCGATGTAGTCTATACCAAATCCATGAACGAATCGTCGTTATACCATGAAATAACCACTATTCACACTTCAGAGAAAAAAGTAGATACTAGTTATCTTAGTCTCAGTCCACTATACTATGTTTTTAATTATTCTGTCCATCCAGAGACCGAATAGTGTCGTCTAAAGCAAGATCAAGTTAGAGTTCACCCTATATTTCAGGTCTGGGTTGGGGTCCGGTAGGGACATGCCACCGAGAGTCTGGAAGTAGGGACCCATAGCTGTAACTTTGTTGCCAAAAAAAGGGACCCATAGCTATCCCAGAGATGCCACATTTTGGGGCCAAAATCAACCACAAATTCCATGTTTCCTCAAAATTTTGATATTTTTAAGCAAATTTGGACTATTTTGACTTCAGATGGAGGAAATTGACAAATTTTCCAACAAAAAATTAAGAAATAATTTTGAAAAAACCCCGACCCATTGCTATACAAAATTGGCGGAAGAAAGGGGTCATTGATTTACTAGAAGGTTAAAAATGTCTGTGGCAAGTCCCCGTATGGGTTATTTGTGTTGAGAGCCCCCCCCGGCTATATACCGAACCCCCATGCACCAAGTGCGATGATGCCCATTTGTAGGTAAACCAAATTGGGTTATACAGTTTGTAACATGTGCAAGACAAATTGTGGTTTTCTTCATTTGTATGATGCTTTATCCTTTTCAAACCAGACCATGAATAGTCTATAGTCTAAAGCAAGATCAAGTTAGAGTCATTCTACCAGACGAAATTGCGATTTTCTCCAAAAAAAAAGTGCCAGAACATGGAAACACTGTTACTGCTATATTCTTGTTCTGCCAATAAGTTCACATAATCTTTATTAAGGTTCGAAAAAACACTGTTATCTCAATTTGCTTTTTTCTTTGACACAAACTGTTTTCATGAACAGTGATCTTTATTTCCCTGGTCTTAGTGTATAGCGTGATGCAATAAACCAGTCGCTTTGGCATGCCATACTCGGTGTTAGAAAAATTTCGTAAATTTACGGAACTTTCTGGCAGCAGAATTTCCAGACTTTTTAGGTTAAAGTTTACAGATTTTCTGTCAACTTATACGGAACTTTGACCGTATTTTACAGAAATTGTTCATATATGGAAAAAAAGGTGTATTTTAACAGATTTTCCGTAATTAAAATTACGGACGAAAAAAAAAAAACGATTTCCGTAAATTTACGGAAAAAATTGTTTTCTTGAATTGACGGAAATTTCAACAGTGCTGGAGGAAAACGTCCACTGCTGAGGTATATAGGTCCCTTGATCGATTCCACCAATTCTCATGTATTATAATGGTTAATCACCACATTATTAATTGCATTACCTGGGAAATCCTGTCAGACCTTTTGGAGAAAACTGTGAAGATGATGGGTTCATTCATACCATGTAATGACATTGTATTGCATTACGCTTAGTATACAGCACATCTATATTGCTGAAATTTTATTCATTTGTGGCCAGAATTGTGCACTGTTTGGCGTTTTAGCTGGAAGATGTCATTGTTAAAGACCAGAAAGTCTTTTCGATGCCAAAAGATCAAGAAGGGAAACCAATTTTAAACTCTTGTGCAGTATGCCAATCGTCCCAAAGTGATGATCCACTTGTTACAAAACCTAATTCAAAATCATTACACTAAGCTTTTGAGTTTTGTCAGAACGTGGACGCGGCAGTATGGAGATTAGAGAATATCCCGAGGTCGTCGCCACCCCCAAAAAAATACACACAAAAGGGGCAAAGGTACACTATTGGTTGATTTTGTCCATAAATTGGTCCAAAGTGTAGAGAAAATATGACAAGAGAGTTCACTTTTTAGTGTTGAGAAAAGGACCATTTTAGAGGGGTTAGTCTGCTTTTACCAAATGTCTACATTTAAAAGTCCCGCACCCCTAAATAGACTTAGACTAAGATGGACTAGACCAATCTCCAGAACCGGGGGGGGGGGGCAAATGTCTTGACAAGAGGATATCATGCACGACTAAGGACTAAGGGAGGTTCCAAAAGTACTGTAAATCAGTACAAGTAATTTGACTGTTAAAAGCACCCCTAAACAAATATGGTAAGTGTAAAATCCAACCCTTTAATAAAGATTGGCAAAATTTGACCACTAAGCAAGTAGAAATGTATTTTTTGGAGGCTATACTGATAGTTCATTTACAGAAAGTGAGCCGATATGATACAACTCAAAATTTCCAAATTATACCCTAATTTAAGTTCAAGACCGGTTCAAGTATGAAAAGCACACCCTTTTTCAGATTGCAGTATTTTGGCTACCCTTTTACGTATGTATCGTGCCAAAATCTGAAAAAAATACTGTTCTTTGTCGACCATGATATCCCTATGTCAATGACCAGTGCGTCCCCCGGGGGGAGGGGGCTCTGTATGGAAAGAATAATGAAACATATATATGTGACTGAAAAACTGAAAAGATAAAGACACATAATTTTGTCGGCTGTAGTGCGAATCGTGGTTGTTCACGGTATAACAATGATTCATTCTTGGAATTGGTATAAAATCGACTACAGCCCAACATGTTCTCTTGAACATTTCATTAAAACCAACTTGGTTTACTAATAGCCATTGAGGCATTAATATCAAGGTAGTTAATGGGGGTGTGTAGGGTTCACTGTACATTGAGGGCATAAACATGAGTCCGAACTCTTGCTTTGGACAGAACTGGGGTTGACATAAACGGTAAAATTATGGCTATTTATTGGCTATAATTACTTATTGCCATATAACAAGAACAAACAAAAGCGCAAGTAACAAAATAAATCTCCATATACACCATGATCCTTGTAAAATTGCCACATTTACTTTGGACAATGTATGACTGCTTGACCTTTGACCTTGTGTTCAAGGTGGACTAAAGGTCAACGGGAAAAATGCAACATCGTTTCTGAATAGTCAGACCCAGTAGATTACATTTATGGTGGTTGCCAACAATTAAACATGAACTTCATAAATCACTCTCTGGAGAAAACATAGGCCCCTCCATAAATATCACGAACTTGTATTTTGTTGAAGCTATTGTCTCTTAGAATGAGTGAAAATCCCGACTTTTCTCATAAAAAACAAAAACAGACCGGGATCATTTTGCAGCAAATTAGGCCTTTTGGCACCCCTCACTGGGGGGGGGGGGGGGGGGGGGGGTAAAGCCCCCTTCAAAATGTTTTAACATTTTTAAGTAAAATGATTCCTGGTCTATGTCACGCAGTATCCCATCGATCCCACTCCACTCACTCCCCTCCCCCCCCCCAATTTATCTTGCCATTTGACGCTGCAGTAGGGCCTATGATTACTTTAAATCCTCTTTTGAGGCTTGATTTATTTAAAAATTATAGAATAAATCAAGAAGCAAATTGTATGAAAATTTCTGCACGGAATAAAAAAAAATCAAAAAAGTGTTCAATCAACCTATTTTGTATATGAGCACTTGTACTCGGTGATTCTTGTCATGTGAGGAAACACTGATGTGCATACTCGATTGTGTTAAGTGGTAAAAATGGAGAAAAACGAAATGATCCCGTACCTGAAATTGCTATATCTAAAAAGGATCATTTAATAGACGCCAAATTTGGGAGATAAACTCAAATGATGTTAGCATAATAAATAAGAGTCCATTGTTTTGATTTGTGAAAAATTCAAGTGCGTTATAAGGAGACAAGTAACAAATCCATCCTCAGCGAAAAGTGCAACACGATAGTTCCTATAAAACTTAGAATTTGAGCGTAATTTTGTGTAGTTTTGTGGCGGGTATTTGTCCTATTGCTTTTGGTGTCATTCATTTGCGTATTCATTCATATTAACTTATATTTAAAAAATGGATGACGGGAACGTCTTGGCGGTATTATACGGCGAACATTAAGTGAAACAGCGTGAAACACGATTTGCGGGGCTCCGGAGATAGAGAAAAAAAACCCGGGTGTTATGTTGTTGTTAATTTCAGATATAATTTGCAAAAAACTGAAATATTTTTTTTAAAAAGGTTCAAAAGAAGATATTTTAAAGAGCATGAATTCAAAATTCTCTCCGTGCAAATTGTCATTGTCTAGTTAAGGCAGGGAGGGGCAAAGATTGATGGACATTTTTGTTTCGTTATTTATGCAAAAATGTTAGACTTGTTGGAGCCAATATGGCCGCCTTCTTTCAACTTCTTTTTAAAACCTGATAAATTACCACAAAATAATCTGTATTATATTTAGTGAGGGTGGTAGCCGCATCCAAAATTATGATCAAATTATAAATAAAGTATGAGATAATGTCTTTGAACATTAAAACTTGTATTGATATTTTGCTTCGGACAACATGCTTAAAATTGAAATGGCGGGCACCTATGTAATGAAACATAACGACAAATTTAGATTTCCTCCGTGTCTGTATAACACTGGATATAAACACAAACACAAAATTATGGTCATTTTAATGAATTTGAGAGTGTTGGCCATACGGGATTTCTAGAAAATGCCACTGCCCGAAATTTTGCACACCCTAGAAATTAGGGCTAGGTTTTATAAATTATGTAATCGATTCGCATTAGAAAAAGGGCTTGGACTCAATTCACCTTGCGCCCACAATTCCTCACTTTTGGTAAGCGTGGTGTTAAAATAAATAAATACATAAATATTTATTGTGACCAACCGTTCAACAGTTTACCGGTTCGAGCGCTCTTTGACTATCTCTGAGAAGACATCACTATTTCCTGGAAGGGTTGGTTCTTATACGACACCATGGAATGTTAATTCCTTGACAATCCATGACGGTCTGTATCCAAGAGCCGTAGCCAGGGGGGGGACGCACCCCCCCCAAATTACAAAGAGTCCGCTGTTATGATGTTGAAGGTCCGCTTTCATGGTTGAAGGTCCGTTTTGTAATGTTAAAGTTCGCGGCCCCCCCCGTGTCTAAATATGTGGTTTCAAGCTTGTTGGAGCATGGTATTGAATGAATAATCAGCGGTTAATATGTGCATTACGCATGGATGGTTTTATTATACTGTTATTGTTTCTCAACGCTGTGCGGGTGGTGGCCCTGACCTCTGCCACCCCCCCCCCCCCCCACCCCCGCCACTGCATACGCCGGCTGATTTATTATACTGTTTTTGTCCCCTCCCCCCTTCAGAATTTGGAGGGGACGGTAAAAAATTTTGGGGGTCACCGGCTTAGCCGAAGAAAATTGATTTGTTGGTACCCAAAAAGGGCCACTTCTGGCAAATCCGCACAACCCCCCCACAAAATTCCTGGCTACGGGCCTGTCTGATCGAAACCAAATCACCACCATCCAGTCGTCTCACGATTGCCAAGGCCCCAAGAGTCCCCCTTGAGCTTATTGAGTAATGAGGCCGGTTAGGTAAAGTTTGTACAGGGGTAATTAGGTTGTTTGTAAAATTCTAAAAGTTACAATTGCGTCAAATGTATACCCCAACGTTTGTGTTCAATAAGGATTTAAACAAAGGTATTTATGACACTTGTACATTTTGCAATTTATGGTTATTAAAGACATGGATAACTATCAAGGTCATTGGGGATATAGGTCAGATGTTCGATTCACTTTCCAAAAGTGATCAAATGTTCGTCTCATGTGTAATAATGAAAAGGTATTATATTTTAATAGTTAAGGTAATTTTTGATAGTTATAGGGCTCATGATGACAGATTACTATACAGGTTATGGGAGCGAGGGTCGCAAACCATGCCTATAAGGTCACACTATTCAGTGTGATAGAGAATATAATCTCCATGATTTAGTCAACTTAATCATTTTAACTTTTTTTACTCCTGTATAACCTTACCCCGCTTATTATCAATTAATCCTGTATAAACTACCCCGCTTATTCCTAATTAGCACACGGGGATGAGGATGGACAAAAATTTGAGTGTAGGGAAAAGTTGACGGACGTCATTAAACAACTGCAAACAGTCAAAAGACAAGGGAAAAAGAAAAAAAAAAGCATGATTCTTTTATTCTTAAAGTTGTAAACGATTTTGATTGTTTGCTTGTTTTTTTCGAGATATGTTTGAAAAGAAAACGACATGACAAATTAAGCAGTAAAAATTTGGAGATTAATTACGCACTCCGTAATTTTAAGGTGGGTGAACCGAAGACACCTCGTCCCCTCCACCTTTTACTCCATCAAAAATGAGATTTTTAGTAACAGAAGAAATGTTCTCATTTTACCCAGTGACATTTTTAGGCACAGGGAAATGCTTTTTTCGATTGTATGAACACACTGTCCATTGGCCAATTTCAGTGCAAATTTTTGGTTTCTACTATTCATTTAACTAAAAATCAGATGGTTTTGGTGAGTATGCTCATTGTGATGGTTGAAAAAAACCATGAAAATCGGGACCTTGATCGGGTCACCTTTAATGTAATTAAAAAAAAAACACATTGTTTTGTTCAATGCAAATTAGCTCAATAGATTTAATTAACTATCACACCAATATGGAAAAAACTGTACAGCACCAGAGGTCATCATGTATTTTGTTGAGTAATTTTCTTATATGCAAATGAATCAGATATTTTTGGTGATATGCTTCCGTTTTGTGATGGGAAAAAAACCACATGAAAAAGGCGGACCTTGATCGGAGTAGTTAACTTAAGGTGGCCCTCAATATCGTTGTTTTGTTAATATACAAATTAGCTCAATATCTGAAAGCAAAATCACAACACCAGAACAGTCATCATGCATTTTGTTGGTATAACTACACGAATTTTTTGTTATGCAAATGAGCTTATTATACTCATTAACAAGCGATAATCTTGCTGCCAAAACTACACACGACACCAAAAGTCATTATGGTCTCCTACCAAATTGAAGTTCTTAGGTAGTTGCGGGTTGGCATTAAGGTATAAACAGACACACTAAACACACAGCACCATATACGAAACAGACTACATCATCAGACTAATATGACGTTTCAAAAGCACCCACTATTGTGTGGTCAAAATTACAGCGGGGAAAATCTCTCTAAAAATTACACACAAACACACCAACACACATACACACCCAACATAAATATTATACAGTATCAAAAACTTGTGCATGAGCAACACAAACTGGACCGGACCTATTTATACAACGTTTGACGCAGTTTTGATGTTTTCTATCTGCATATTTTCTACTTCTATGGTGTCAAAATGAACAGGATTTGGGGAAGGCAGAGAAATGAGGACAGATTACGACGATTTTCTAGGCTGATCCATTTTACCCCATTCCAATGGGAATTTCACCGTTAAGGGGATTTGCAGTTCCATTATGTTGTTGAATATGGTTGGATGAAAAATCGTTATGACCTTTGCTTCATAAGAGTAAATGGCAGAAAATCAGATTCAGTAGTAAATTCAATGATGACAATTATCCATGGTCCGGATAGTGAAAACAGGATCTCTTTTCAATTACTTTATGTAAATTTGGAGCTGAGATGTCGTTTCGTAAGCGGGAATAACTTTGAAGGCAATTTTACAAATTCAAAGTGGTAGAAATCAGATGTTGAGGAGGACTACATTGAAAGAAACTAAGACAACAGACACGTACTTTCTTTGCCAAGCTTAAGACGAAGTCCATTTACACATAACGTTTATAAAGTTTTGAAAACCGATACTGAATGACTTTGTGGACCATGCAGCAAGAGCAAGATCAAAGTGCCAAAGAAAACGTATTATTTTATTATAGAAAACAATCTTTATCCTTGTTCAATTTGTTTTAAAACATGTCATTGTGATCAAGAGGAAAATGGAATTTGACGAAGTTAAGTTTGTTCAATATTTTTTGCAAAGGGTAACTCTCATCACCAAAATCTGTTTCAATCTGTTTAAACTGTTGGTCCATGAAAGTCTTCTGGGATCCACTCATTATTTCTCCCCAGATTTTCATCAGGTGTGTCGATTCTGTTCTGATATAACCCTCAGCTGTTCTGTGGAATCCACAACTCCACATCAAGGAAACAAACCTGAGAATAACTGTAACATTTGCTGTCAAGGTGTCGCAGGAATCCCAGGAGTCCATGGGGCAGCTGTGCGACCATCTGGACACAATGGATTTCCAGGACGACACGAGATGGAATTAAAGGGCGAACCTGTGGAATGAAATAAAGGTTAACAACGGAGACATGGATATGGGCAATGGTCTTTCCTGACCTGAAGACCCAATGGAGAAAAGGGAACAAGGCAGGACTTACAGGGACGTCCGGGAAAAGACAGGACCTAAAGGAACTGCTGGGGTGGCCCAAGGATCTGATGGACATCGGGACCGTGGACAGAAGGGGCCAATAGGGAAGAATCGGACCGGACCAGGACAAGTTCGCTTTATGGCAGTGAAACTAATGATAAACTGGCCATATTGGTGATAAAGTTCACATGTCAGGAAACTCAAAACTAAACAGTCAACACCATTTTCAGCCTCATCCAAATCTGCACTGCAAATCCCGGGTGGTGTATGTCTTCATGTTCTCTCTTGGCGTGTTCCGACTATGATACACACATACGCTAATGGAGAATGTAATTTGATTGTATCTGCCACACGCGTACTATTGCGCTCAAACAGATTTTGACCAGACAGTAATTATGCCATCGGAAATCTGAGGGAAGGAGACCCAGGTTTGGCTTCCGTTTTTGGGAACGAAAATTGGGGTATCACGCACAGCAATTATAACAGATATGCAGTTTCTCTGGATTTTTGATTCTATGGAAATGACTTTCAACAAAATTATCGTGTCTGGGAGTGTGAAATCCTGGGACAGCAAACTCCTCAAACAGTCTCTGGAAATTGTGTTCTACTTATTTTAATCTCACATATTAATAAAACCTGGTAATTCTTTATGAAGAATTTTTTAGACCTCAACTTAGAGTTAGACTTGTGTGGTTGAAAGTCTAAAAAATCTTCATAATATTAATTACCCCCATGTTTGAGCGATTTCTTCATATTGTTTCAATCTGTTTGTTATAGTGTGCTATATCAGCAATATAAGCTCATTTATCACCTTGGCAATGAAAACCAATTGTAACAATCTATTAGGTCCGATTACAATGTACCAGTTGTCATGTTCATCAGAACAAATGCAGAGGTATCACTAAGATGAAGGAAAGGTAATAGTTTATTTGGCAAATTAGGTTTGGGTAACATTATAATTGGGATTGAAATAGGTTTTCCAGTTAATTATTACACATGCTCCCATCGTTTAAGTAGCCAGTGCGTTTCTACTGCTACCAATTCAAAATTTGTTTTCCTAATGAACTTAATAAGTCTTATCTTGTTTCCTTCTGATCTGTAACAGGAATATTTCCAGGTGGGTGGCTTTGGTTTCCATGTTTACAAGTTTTGCCAAACACAATATAAGATCAGTGATTTTGGCTTTTAAAGAAGCAACACAGGCCCACCTCTACTTTTTAAAATGAAACTGTTAAAAAATACCTTTTTTCTCCAGGTGAGACTCACAACGTGCAGAACGTTAAAATGGCTTGGGGCGTCGTCGTCGTAAAAAATATGAAACCACTGCAGGGAACGCTGAAAGAACGTCATAAAATCAGCTTCAACGTTACTGTTGGGCAAGGCAAAACTGATGAAACTGGTTGTAAAACGTTGACGTGATCAAAACTCGGTTTTTCGATCGGTAAACCGGGTTTTTTCGAATTTGAACAGTAGGGCCTGCCAGATTATACGACCGGTCATTCCATACCATATCCAAACGTGCCCCCATGGTTGTATAATGAGAAATATAAACATGTGAATTAAAAAACGTTATTACAAGCGTAATTTTCTCAAATAATTTAACGTTACACTGTAGCTATGGCTCATACAAACAGGTATATTTATTAAATACCACATGGTTTGCAATATTTTAAGCCAAATGTTTGAGAAAAAAGAAAAAGAAAACTTGAAAAAAAATCAAAAACGCATACACTTTGTTTTCCATATATATGGTATGTACAGTTATCCAATACTTAAATCATATGAGTATTGTATACAGGTACCTTACGTGAATTCGAACCGGGCCGTAAGATAAAAGTCCCACACCTTATTTACTAAACTACATATTGACAATACAGATGGTAAAATTAATAATAATGCACTCTTTTTTTTTTTCATTTCCAATAAGAAATTAAATTTAAAACTATATATTTTATTAAAATATAAAAGGAAATAAGAAACAAAATCTGTAAAACTCATTAGTACGGTAATGTTAATAAAACCCAAGCTAAAGTACCACAGATATTAGCAACGCAAAACTGACCAATTAATGCTAACGATATAGTAGATCCAACCTGATATGTCCCCATACCATTTGCGTTGAAGTACAAGCTCTGATGTCGAGGGGCAAAATAAAAACTTCACAACACAAATTCTCGATTTTGAAAATCCTCTCAGAGAATAAATGAGAGTGTCATGTAGCGCGGGAGCTATCCTGCATTGTACCAATCTCGAGTACAAAGTTGAGTGATTAAATATGTAGACAGTCTGACCATGGAAGAAAGGAGATTCTTTCTTTCCATGTCGACAGGGACCCCTGAAACGTTATTCTTAGTCCCGCAAATGGGGGTGCCCTAAAGACTTACGCACGTATTTTCGAAAATTAATTTTGTTTGTGGTAGTACTTAAAAACAATCATCTAGAACTAAAGATATTCACCTAATACGGCCGTCCGGTAAGTACGTGATCCTGTTTCTAAATTGAAAAAAAAAAGTTGGCTTAATTGAAACCAGCGTTTGAAAATCTCAAGAGGAATAATACCAGCAGCCCGCCCCTTGGTGTGGCCCCCCCCTATGCGGTCCCGTTATTCGCATTGCGTGTTCCCTTTTCGAGCACCGACGTCCCAAACCCCGACAAAAACTTTCAATTTCTCGGCTAGGTTCTATAGGTTTCAACACCCCATACGATACAAATTCAAAACAAAACATAGTAACGGACCCTCTGATATGCAAAAAATCTCCATATAACCCTTCGTTTGCCGGAGATATTTTGAGATTTATTTCTTTGCATACATTCGCTATGACGGACTGATAAACGTTAATATCTCTCGGCCAGTACTAATTAGATAATATCTTTCGCAGTCTGTGACAACAGACTACAACTTTCCGGACCGCCTTAGTCACCTAAAATGCTTAAATGTTTACAACATGGGTCAAAGGTCAAATTGGTCATTAGAGGTCATTCTGTGTACACTTCATGTGAGACTTAGGTCCAGTGGTTCTTTTTGACTAGGTGTGAAGGAGGTATTGGCAAATGTACACTAGAACAGTTAACATCACACTCCAGGTACCTTACTGCCATCCCCGCAATGCCGGGGGGGGGGATAATTAAAAAAATAAACCCCCCGCCTCAAAATATTGAGCAATCCTAACTAAACTAGAAAAAATCAATTATTACTGAAATCAGACTATTCAACCCCCCTGTACATACCCTCTGAAAGTTTTGAATAGGTTTCCAAATTCGGAAGCCTTCCAATGTGAATACTGCGTAGAATTGCCATTAGCCAAAGTAGTATCACACATGCTATCACATCGATTTTCGGGATTTTATTCCTGAGTTCAGAATTTTTGTTTTACTTTTAAACCAAATTTTTTATTTTTTTTATTTTTTTTATTTTTTTTATTTTTTTTAATACTGTTTTATATTATTTCCGCACCGGGCAACAGCAATGGTACATGTCTTTTAGCTATTGTGGAATCACAATGGCATTTGGCATTTTTCAGGAATGTAAGCAGGGAACTGCATTCTATGCAGTCTTGAGCAGTATTCAAGATAAAAACTAATACATATCAAAATAATTTTTAGCTTTGCTATGTAATGTGTTTGACAGAAATAGCTAAACCACTAACAAATTGGTACAGCAAACTGATACAGCTATCTAGAATAGCGAGTCTGAGCATTATCTAGTTTAGAACATAAGTCACCTTTCCACTAAAGAATTAATCAACACTGATTAAATCCCTGTATCGTGACATCTGCATTGGCCGTGACCTAGTTTTTAAAATACAATATCAGTTACTATACACTTACCTCTTAGAAATACAATGCCAATACCTAGGTGCACACAATCAGTTATATCATAAGTCTCTGAATAATTAGATAATCGAACAACCTCACAGCTGTCATTTACAATGCTTTTATAGTAAAGCAAAGATAACAAATACAAGTCATGCAAGAGAGTTTTAACTATGTTTTTTTGTCAGTAACTTCGACTTTAAATGCAGTCAATATTGGAAAAATTCTTGCTGGATAATTGTCAGTGCCTGAATGGTTTACACAAGCTCACTTACTCACTGGTGTTCACTGTATACTCAAGTGAAAAGCACAAGGCTAATTAAACAAACAACGAGTCTTCTTCGCAGGTGTTTAACGTATTTGTAGTTGTAAAATCTTTAGGGGGTGTATGTACAGGGGGTTATTGACTGAATTTTATTTTTTAAAGGTAGGGCACCCTTTGTTTTAAGTTAGGGGTGTCTCATATTTTGGCTGGGGTAAAATTCATACTTGCAACTTTTGTGAAATAACACACCCCCTCGTACATATAATGCCAGCAAGCCAGAAAATAATCGTATACGATTCTCGTTTACAGTACTATATTGACGCGTTGGTTGCACACGTATAAGGATATCAAGGGGTCATGACATACTGTTAGCAGAGAAAATTGTCGGGTCTTACGGTCGGGTTAAAAATAAAAACAATTTTCTCTAATAAATTTCATATGTTTCAAGCCACTTTGAGGGAATATCCTATATGAAAAATAGAGGATTATTATTGATGACAAATTTCCCTGACTCTTGTTGAACGATTTTCAGGATATTCCAGTCAAAATTTAAGGAATTTCTGCAGATGTGTTCCAAAGATTTCCGCTAAGTATTGATATGCTTACCGCCAAACTATTTCTGGACGGATTACATTGATTACCAAAGGTTATTTCTAGGTCCAAAAGTGAATGCTACACCCGCAAATTTCAACATTTTCTTTTCCATTCTTTTCAACGAAAGCGGGATTTAAAGGTAAAGTCGAAATGTTTAGGCCGACTCATTTTCGGGGAGCACCTCGACACCAAAGTAATATCTAAACCCGTCAAGTAAGGTCAAGTGTTTTTGTGTCGTCTTCTCAACTCACAATAGATTAGTATCTCAGTGTAGGTTATTAAAAAATATCCCACGTCCACTGCTGTCGCAATGAACACCCTCTCCTATTGTTTATCATATTTATGGGATCGAATATGGATCTAAAAACTTAATAATTATTAAAGTGCCCTACAACTTTCAAGGACTTCCAAGGACCACTTGTAAATTCCAGAACTGGCTTTCAACAGTTTCAAGGTGCGTAGATAACGGTCAAAGTATTGGAACATCGTTTATTAGAGTGAAGCTACAAGAGGAGTCAGCAACGGAGGACTGGTGTGACATGACGCCTGAATATTATATTATTTTTGTGTATTAATTAAATCATTTTAAATTTAATCACATAAATTAATAGTGAGGATAACTGGAAAAATATTAATATGACACTTGCAATGTGTGTGCAATAAGCATGACTTATCTGATTGACCTAGGTCTCTAAATGGGCTAGTGTGTGAGACTTCCTGAGAAGAACATGTCAGAAGATGTCCGTAGTCAAAGAACACTAGGATCACAGTGTCGTATCATCTTCATTCTAGGAACTGTATAGAGGTTCTTTGTTACCTCAGGAAGCAAGATGCAACACCTGTTGATTACAATGACTTTGTGTAATTGCTATGTCAAACCTTCGATCACAGGATGTGGACGTCCTTTGAACAGTTTCGCGAACGGAAGATTGTGAGATTTCGACTTGTCTTCGCTGGTTTGTGTTGCATCATGGGGAATTTGCTTGTGGACAATTCTGTTGCAAGTCATTCTTCCTGGCCACGTGACAAGATTTCATCGAGTGTAGACTCTCAAACAGGAAGGTGGAGAACTTTGCAAAAATTTGATTTTATACAAAATGTTATGTGATTTTATATGATTCTAGAAAAAGTGCTAGAATTGTCAGAGCTGATAAAATTTGGTTTTTGCCCCTTGGAAAAAACAAAGGCTAACATTAGAATACCAGCAGGACTTATACTCTCTTACCAGTGGACGACTCTACCAAGGGTTCACCTTAATGCACTGAGTGAGTACCTGTATGGACAAATGTTATACCATCAAGTGGCAGTAGTTCTACTTCCAGTGTTTCTCAAAGTCTACGAGTTTACAAATTAATCGGCCGGTAAACCAAAAGGACTTTTGCGATTTCGCGCAAAGAGTTGAAAACTGTACCAGCAAGATTTGTGTCGCCAAGATTTATATGTGGACCTGATTCTACAGGGAGACTGGTGCGCACCCAACAAGAATTTGAGACGGTATGATTTAGAGTGGTGTGTTGTGTTTAATTGATTTTTAAGAGGTAAGACCTATAATCATTTTGTGCATTGTTAATTGTATGATTGATCAGTTCATTTGTGATATATTAAAATCATGCTTGAATGACATCTTAGTCAGTAAAATCTTCTACCAAACGTCATGTGAAGTTTTGTTTTATGAACCCCCACGGGAGGTTACTTTTCTGACCTTGGATACGTCCTGTAACACATGCCATTGTCGCAGCCAAGTCCTTCGATCGAAAACAGCCAATGTGTACGTGACAAGAACTTAATAATAACAAACCAGATAAGTTTTCAGCGTACACCAAAAAATATTCCTCAAACACCTCAAAAATATAACCAATATAACTTAAACTAAACATTCTAACTTTTCCGTCGAAACCAACAAAACCCAACTTTCATCTAGTTTCATGCGTTATCAGTCTAAATAAATGCCATAATGGAAAAAAAGGGTTGCCTTCTGCAAGGACTCTACCACGCTACCAATTTGCTAAGGTAACGGACTTAATATTTGTGCTGTGTTTTGCTTCACAAAAGTAGGACATTGGGTCTCTCTTCGTAGTTTTGCTGTGAAACTTATGTGAGACTGAGATTGGTTTGCAAAACATACCCCGAGGTTATAACCTAACTTAGAAGTTGATCTCAAGTAAAACACCTTCTTTTGGGTCATCTCTATATAGTCAGGCGGACCTTCATCCATCGGACCCCTGTTTACACTAAATCCACTCAAGTCAAATGAACTCGCTCTCGTGTTTGGACCTCAGTCCCTGGTGCGCTAGGTAGATATGAGTAGACGATCCCGTTGCATTTTCGCCCGCAAGACCCCGCTGCCCGGTTTAACAGTGCACACATAAACCAATCGCATTCAGATGAAAGACGCAATTCGCGGCATCAAATGGATGCCCAAAAGGACACAAAAATGGGCCAAACTGACTCCCGTACTGCAAATGAAACAAGGATATATTTTAAACAAGTATTTAAAAAAAACTGCCTGTCGGGTCGCAGGCATAATTTTACAAGAAATAAGAACAACATTAAAAAGA